>CM048848.1:15070852-15298352 GCA_026545225.1 Cornus controversa
AAAATCTGAATACACTGTTGTGGAGCTAAAATTTGAAGATTCTAACATGCTGATGTGGCTAGCCAAAATTTGAATTAGGAGAAACAAATCTGGCTAAGTCATTGCTAATGACCTAACTCCTCCTAGACGACAAGAGAATTTAAATATAGAGTATTTTACCTCAAAAAAATGAGATTTTAGAAAGAAATTTGAGTGTCAACTTTAGGTGAATTTGATAATCAAAGACATGAATTTACAAACTTTTGAAATATAATTTTGATTTTGTTTATAAAATTGGTATATCTAAATAATAGCTTTGATGAAAAATAAAAGAAACAGGGAACATATTAGAAAAAAGAAGAAGTAAAAGAAAATGGTACGTAGGAGTTGGCATCGAAACATAAAAGAAGGTATATTATAAAATGATATTCCAAAAAAAGAAAATGTGATGAGTTAAACCTAAAAAGGTCATTTGAATTTTGGTTAACAATGAAATTATATCATCATTATTATCATCATCATCATTATCGTCTTCGTCTCATACAATATTTAATTTTTTAAAAATAATGAAATTATATATTTCATTTAATAGCTTACTAACCAAATTCTTGATTATTATTTTTTCGGTAAATCCAAATTCTTGATTTTCATGAATGACACAATGTGAAAATTTATGATGCAAATCAAGAGTAGAACTAAATATGAGTAATAGATGAAATGTTCATAACATGTTGGTGAAAGAAAAAATTTATGAAATAGAGGGTCAATCTCCAACAATTGAATGGGCTTCAACATCTACGATCGGTTCTTCCTAACATTGATTAGGCTTCAGCTTATATGCACTTCATGGTTTAAATCAAAAAGATGCAGTCTGAACTCCATTCCTACTACCAGTTCAGCTTTAGGGACACATTGGATGTAGATAAAGTTATAATTAAGGGTTAAATACAATGACTTCCTCTGAGGTTTGACCTAATTACACACGGATGAAACTTTTCAAAAAAAAATTACACTCAGAACTCCTCAAGTTTACACACTTATTACTTATACCTCATTATGTCCAAAAAAATATATGATTTGACTAAAATGCCTTCCTTCCATTAATAAGCATTTATTTACAAAAATACCTTATTCTTAGGATAAAATTTCCCTTCAATGAAATAAAATAACTCAAATTAAAGTGGACCGATTTGGAGCTGCAAATCGAAGAAGATAGAGGAGTATTAGAAGATTTGTGTTTGTGTTTATATAATTGTATATGTATATATATGTAGTTATATATGTATATGTGGCAGTTTGAATATTAGAGAGATAATAACTAACCCTCCCCATCGCCGATGGTTTCCAATCAAGGGACATAGTCGATCAATTCTCTCTCATCTCTCTCTCATTTCTATCACACCCCCAGTACCATTGATCCCTTTATTTAGGCACCAATATCGAATCAGTCTTAACTTTTGGGCGCATAGCGATAGAGCTTGCATTCAAGCCGTGACTCTAAAAGGCTCATGCCGCCTTGGACAAGTCTGACCCCCGAAAACTCATCGACAGTTGATGATGTCTCTGATGACGTCCCCTAATCACCAAATTCAAAACCCCAAGTGTTTTTTTCATCTTCATCACCATTGCTGCCTCTTGATCACATACGCTTCTACCAAAAGCTCAGTCACCACCCTTACTCAGAACCATTGGTTTTACTGAAACTTCCATCATCAGATTTGCATTCAGATTTCACCACCGTCTTGACTCAGTCTGAGTTTCACATTCTCGAATCTCTGGCAGTTTATAAGGATGAAGCTAGGGTTTTGGAGGTTTTTGGGTCCTCTCTTTATAACGAAGCCTCTGTTGTGAGTTGAAGAAGGTTGGGTTTCTAAGAATAAAAAAATGATGAAAACTTAGATGAATACATGTACAATCATAGATGATTGATGAAATTTGTGGATTTGATCATATATTATGAAGAATCTAGTGTCGAATCCTCTTTTTAACTTGATTAAGTGTATAAATTTGATGTGATTTTTGGTGAATTTGAAGGACTTTGAAATAGTTGATATTAGAATTTTAAAATTGGGAACAGCCAAATTAGGCCATGGATTTTAATGATCTTCATCTCAAATTATAGCATGGATCTTAAGGAGTAGATTGGTGTGTGATTTGAGAATATTTGATGAAGTTTAGTCTCGGTAATAGTGGTTGGGAGGTTGTTGTTGCAAAACCGCTTTTGGGTTTGAATTAGTGAAGAAGAAGATGAATAGTGTAATCTCCATGCGCTGGATGTGTGGATCATCATTTTTTTTATACAGGTGGGCAATTTGGTCATTTTACAGGAGCAATTATTTTGGATTTTTTAAAAGAAAAATATTGGGGGTATTAATGTAAAATCATAGCAAAAAGTAAGCTGATTTGGTTAGAGGGGAGGTCAATGCAAGATTTTTGAAAAGTTTTATATAAGTGTAATTAGGTCAAACCTCAGGGGAGGTCATTATATTTATCCTTATAATTAATTTGAATGTGTGGAGGGTAGATTTAGTTCGACTAAAATTAGTTCAAATTGCTTTTTGAAAAACTTTGATAAACTAAATAGTGCTACCAAATTTTCTTTTGAACGTCATGTTTCAATCAAAATAGGATATTTAGAAATTTTTATCTAAATACAACCTCAAGTTTCAATCCTCAACATTCACTTATAAAGAAATCTCCATTCGCACCACTATTTCTCTGACATGACATTGACCATTAAAGACTGAAAAGAAACATCACATTGTTAGTGTCAGTTGTGGGCCATCATTAATTTTGAGGCTCACAAATTGGGACAGAAATCGTCTCCAATTTGACGGCGGCCATTTTGCCTCCATTGTGCCAAAAACGTTGACGTTTTGGAAAAGTTGTGGTTGTGAATGAGCCACATATCTCTATCACCCACAATTTGACAAGTGTCCATACATGGTAACTAAATATTTACTGATATGTATTTTTAGTCTAAATACCATATATAACACTTATTTATACAAAATACCATATACACTTGACATGTAGAATACAAAATTGTCCTAGAGAAATTCCCAAAATTACAAACTCTATATCTACATGTACAACAATACCATCATACGTACAAAAGTATCGATCAAAATCCAATGTACCGTCATAACTATATGTGAACCCTCTTCTCTCTCGCACTCTCTCTCTTCACTCTAAAACCCTAGATCACTGTAAACACTCATCTCTCTCGCTCTCTCTCAGCCCTAGCTCGCTAGACAAGTTTGGGAAGAACATCGATGCCTGCTTTAAGACACTCCGTTGTGGATCGGCTATTGCTTCTTCCTCTGTCGGTAAGTCATAGAAATTTTATGAAAAACGCACATTTATACATGTATAAAGTAATATATACATTTATTTGTAGTTTGTGGAATAATTATTTTAGTCGATTCGTTGTTGTGATAAATTTTATTATCAAACTTTGAAAAAAATTTCAATAATTATAAAATACTGGAACTCCCAAAAAAATATTTGCCGAGAATATTTTCATTGGAAACAAATGGATATCTTCTAATTATGGAATAGGTTACACCAATTGATTGAATTTGGTTATGATTGGTCTTTCATGTATCTCGATTTAAGATGTTATTTTTGATTGAGTAAGATTGAATTTTTGTTGTTGTCAATGATTTCTGATTTTTATTGATAGTTTATTTGGATGTATGTTTTGAATTTTTTCAATTACTCATGGATGGTTGGTCCTTTGGATATTAATAAAAATGATAATTTGTTGGCATGAGCAAGGGCTATTACATTCAAACCATTAGTGTTGTTACACCAATAATGGTCTTTAGCATGGAATAGAGTGAATAAGGATGCAATTAAAGTCGACTATTGCTAACATACCACAAGTGGGGTGGTTTGAGATATTAGGTTCCGAATGTTACTTCATGATTTTGAGTTTGAGGTTGTATGTGTAAAGGGATAGGTGAGTTGAGGGATCATGTCAAGATCTTTAGGATTGATAATCTAGTGAAGAGCAGGCATGTTACCCTTAAATGTGATTGATAATCTTATTCTCTACAGAACTACACAACCTTTTAGTTTTTTTAGCATTAGTCTGGATGACATGGGTATTTTCTAGATCTAACGAGTCGTCTTCATTACCCTTATGCATTAATGAAACAATTCAGATTTTAGCTTCTCGCCATTTTCACCAATATCAAAATTTTATGTATGATAAAGAGGTTGACAATATAAATTATGCTATTCATTTTTCATTCTTTAGGTTATCAGTTAAATATTCAGACTTTTGTGATAGATACCTAGTACATAAATTTTCCTAGGGTAAATATTTTTTGCATATTTCTTATTACATGCTCCTCTAATTGATTTTTGTTGATGCAATGCATGTTCATGCATGTTTACTCAACACCTAGAATTACCAGTTGCACCTTGTTGTATCATGAATGAGACTAACATTGAGCTTAATTTGAATTATTCAAGTAATAGATTTTTTGCTGACCATTTTACACATTTATTTATATCTTTGTGGTAACTTAAGCAAATGATTCTAGTATGAATGAGCACCATATGAAGTGCATATTGGGGTATTGAATGTGGATTAGACCAATGAAAATGTATGATGGGATAGAGGTTATCTACACACCTGAGTTGTTGCAACCTCAACATCATATAGGGAGGGAAAAAAAAAGAACCCAGAAGGGAAAAAGAAAACTGATATTTACTTCTTTTTTGTCATGCAGGGAAGTGCTAGGAGGCTAGCTAGTGAAAGAGAAAGAGAAGAAAATGCTTCTGCCACAATTAATTCTTTGCTGTATAATGTAACATTTAACTTGGAATAGATACTTATTTATTTTCTAAGTAGGAAAAGAAAATATGAAGGAATCAGGAAAAGAGAGCTTCAAAGTGACACTGGAGTTTCATTCTTGAGGACAATTTTCTCTTATTCATTTTGCTTGCCTTTCTTTCCCCCATTACTTTTGTTGTTTTAATGTAAATTGTGTAAAATTACATTTTTGGTTCTTGCATATCAGGTTTTTAATTAGAGTTGTGGGTTCCTAACTTGGAAGAAAATCTTAGCTCTAAAATGTTTAGAGGACATATCATCCTTTATATATTGGTTCTGATTTCACAAGCAAGTAAATATAAGATAGATATAACTATGGCATTCAGGCTTTACCCTTTTTTCACTTTTGAAAGTTTGCACTTTGATATCCACTAAACAAGTTCAACCACATATTCACCCCCTCTAGGTGTGTTTTTATCAAACTTTTGAAGCCACTTCTGCATCGCGTAACTCATAGTTAAAATTATATATGAAAAATAGGATGTGATGTTCATTTAACTCAATTATTATTAGCCTTAACTCAGTTATTGAAACTTCATATGAAAAATTAGGGTTTGTAGTGAAATAAAATGGGATGTTAAAATTAACTCAATCCTTGATACTTGAATCGAGAAATTGGGATTTGTAGTCAAATAAAATAAGATGTTAGCCTTAACTCAATCCTTGACGCTTGATCTAAGAAATTGTGATTTGTTGTAAAATCAAATGGAATGTTAGCCTTAACTCAGTCCCTGACACTTGATTTGAGACATTGGGATTTGTAATAAAATAAAATGGGATGTTAACCTTAACTCATTCATTGACACTTGATCTGAGAAATTGAGATTTGTTGTCAAATAAAATGGGATGCTAGACTTAACTCAATCCTTGACACCTGATTTGAGAAATTGGGATTATCAGTAAAATAAAATGGGATGTTTGCCTTAACTTAGTCCTTGACACTTAATATGAGAAATTGTGATTTGTTGTAAAATAAAATGGGATGTTAACCTTAGCTTAGGCCTTGATACTTGATTTGAGAAATTGAGATTTGTTGTAAAATAAAATGGGATGCTAGCCTTAACTTAGGCCTTGACACTTGATTTAAGAAATTGAGATTTATAGTAAAAAAAAATAGAATGTTAGATTTAACTCAATTCTTGACACTTGATATAAGAAATTGTGATTTATCGTAAAATAAAATGGGATACTAACCTTAACTTAGGCCTTAACACTTGATTTGAGAAATTAGAATTTGTAGTCAAATAAAATAGAATGTTAACCTTAACTCAATCCTTGACACTTGGTCAAAGAAATTATGATTTATTGTAAAATAAAATGAAATGTTAGCCTTAACTTAGTTCTTGACACTTAATCTGAAAAAATGAAATTTTTAATGAAATAAAATAAAATATTAGCTTTATTTAGTTATTGACACTTAATAAGAGAAATTGAGATTTTTAATAAAATTAATTGGCATATTTTTTTGACATAATTAATTGGTATGTTACCTATACAGTTATTGCAATGAATTTAAAATAATTTACAAATTAAAAATTGATATTTATAATGAGATAAAGTCTCACTTTTGGCAGCACTAAAATCTGCTGCCAAAAGTTCCACTGTTGTTTAAGACCAATGTATTAGATTTGTTCAAGATTTTAAACAATTTATGACGTAAAGAGTAAATGAAGAAATCTGAAAAGTTTGGCCTCCTTAGATCAAGCAAATGTATACAAACTATTGAATACATATGAGCAACATTGTGTGGATTTAAAATCAAAATATTGTAATGAGATAAACTAAAGTAAAAAATGTTAATTACAATACAATCATCCAAAAAATACGTAAATATTGATTGTTGCAAGGTTTTAGGTCCTTGTGATACAAATCTAATCATAATAAATTAGACAAAACAAGAAATTCTACTTAATCGTCCTCTAAGTATCACCTTTCTCTACACTCAACCTGAAAATAGAACGAAAATCCGTCAAAAATATTTCATCAGTCATTTTATTAAAAGAAAATAAGTCATGTTATAATTAAAAAGAAAAAACCAAGCAATATATTACCTGTTTTACAAATGAAATATAATTCACATGGCAAAAACATTAATCCGAGTCACTAAAAAAAAAATCCTATTTTCCCATTTAAGGACTAATGAGTTCTTTATTGCAGCTGAAGCATAGGTTTGTGGAAGATAAAAAGCAGATTTCACGCATAGCATTTCCATTTAATGGTAATATTATGATATGAAATCAAAGACAAAATTTAGATAAATTTAATTCCATACCTCTCCAGGATACGAAGGAAGTCACTAGATCCAGCCACGTGACAAAAATCTGCATTGACGCGAATTTAAGATGGAAACTAATGACAACAATGAAATAAGACGATAAAAAAACTGCATTGACCCAGTAGGGTATGCCATATAATTTAAGCATTTGGATTGGATCCAGAGGATAAGCATACAAGCAGCATAACCATTGCGCTCCAACACACAATAGAAGTGATTACATCTTTCCTTTCACTTGAGACAAACAAATCGCTGTTTGGGGTGAAATTGGGATTTGATATGAAAAATTTAGATTTTTAATGAAATAAATGAGGATGTTAACTTTATTTAGTTATTGACACTTAATGCTTGATGCTTAATGTTGAGAACATACCATCTTGAATCACCAAATATGTTGAAAATGTAATATGAAATAATAATTAGATTATGTAATTATAACACACTAAATTTGTACTTCTTTATTGGGGGTATTGAATTTGAAGAGCAACCGCATTCTCTTACCCCTTAACAACTCCCTCTTAGATATCAGTTTCATGAATACAAACTACATATTTGAGAATGTTATCTTCAGCGACACAAATACGTCTATATATAAATCTAATTATAATAAATTTGACAAAAGATATAAAATATAAAATAAAATCTATTTAGAAGTCCTCCAATACCATCATTCTATACACTCAACCTGAAAATAGAATGAAAACATGTCAAAAACATTTCAACATTCATTTTAAAAAAAATAAAAAACTCATTAGAATTATTAAAGAAAAAAGCCAACCAATTTATTACCTGTTTTACAAACGACAAATGTCTTCGAAATATCATACCATGCACAAATTCCATTATCTGAAAGTCCCAAACACAACAACATTTTCTATCTTAGCAACAAGATATCCTAAATATATTTTCTATTTCACAAATAAGATTCATGTGTTCAATTGTAAGGGCATGTGTGCTAGTGAGTGCACCCACACAATAAAAGGAAAGCGTTCAACTATTAAACTTAGTTCCAATCATCATTCTGTAGTGTTAAACTCTATGATTTTTTCACTTCCTCTAATTTTTCAATAAATCTTTTTTTTTACATGTTGATACCCCTTTCTTGTATAAAAACTCAATATACAATCAAAACAAAGATTACATTTTTTTTCTTCATATTTCACACTATTAAAACTCAACTAGCTCAATTACTTTGACCAATTAGCAACACAAGTAATCAAATGAGAAAAATTGGTTGAACCATGCCAAATATCTATAATAAAATGACACTAGCAACTGAAGCATTTTTTTCACTTCCTTTTCTCCCCCTACTAGTTTATTTTCATTCCAAAAGTATCTTTAATATGCAAATAATGTGAAATTGAAAGGTAAAGGAAGGAGCACTTTATATGTTAAATTTTGAATTATCAAAATATGTTATTATCATATCAAAGGCTGGTAGAACTTACCATAAGATATAGATTATAACCAGCCTTTGGCCCCCAATATGAATATGCACGTATGACAAAGTTGCATGCTATGTATCCTGCAAACAGCTAAGCCAATTTCAATAGAAGAATTAGTATGTTGAAACACATAGAAAAAGCAACATGCGTATTTAAGCAAAATTGTATACTATGTATCCTACAAACAACCAAGCCAAACTTAGTAGAAGAATTAGTATGTTGAAACACATAGCAAAAACAACATGAATACTTAAGTTAATATATTCAATGTTACAAGGGAGTGATTAATTCAATAAATATAAAACTGGTTAACTTAGATCTAAGACTATATCATTTGAAGATGGACTCAAATGTAGTAGTTGCTAGGGTCAATTTATTAAGAATTGAAATCAGAGTTTTACCTACATTAATTATTTTTTTATTCCCCAACGTTAATTTTCTATTTTTCCCTTAACATTAATTAATTTTCATTTCATGTGTAACAAGAAAAAAAAATTACAATTTCTCTAAGTTTTTTATTCAACAACATCATGTATCTAAAATTCAATTGCAAAGCACAACATTTGCGATTTCCAGTAATATCTATTAGTATGAGATCAAATTAACATATGTTGATGGATCTAAAATTCAATTGCAAAGCACAACATTTGCGATTTCCAGTAATATCTATTAGTATGAGATCAAATTAACATATGTTGATGGATCATAGAATACAGAGGATAGTAAGATCAAATGTTGTTTGTTCAATGATTTGATATGATCAATGCATATAATGAGAACATTCCACAAATCAAAAACCCCCAATTTGCAAATTATATATAAAAACAAGTAATAAAAAATAAATTGCATGAGATGAATAGAAAAAGATAGCGTAAGTCACCTGATTTGCGGAGAAGAGAATCGGCAGGAAGAAAAAGGGTATGTCTCTGTCCTTTGAAGATAGACTCAAAAGGCATTATGAAGATTAGGGTTTCTCCCATCACTCAAAAGTAGTTTTTTTTTTTTTTTTTCTTTTGAAGCTAAAATTGATAATGTAAAGTAAAGCAAAAAAAAAATCTACAAACCAAATGTTGAAATGATTTAGTTCTCTAAGGTGCCACTACATACCCAGACATTACATTAAGATTATGTTTGGATATACAATTCAAACTTAACATCAAACATTTGTCAATGTCCCTAACTCCTTGGCAATATATACAACATGTCGTTGAGATCCAGATTTCTTATAATAAAATTCAACATCATATCATAATATTCATACAATACATTCTAGTAAACTAAATTCAATTTTAGAAAATAATTCATAAAACTCAAATCAATCGACAAAGAGAACAATAAAACAAACACCACCGGTACAAACTGCTCCAAAAACATTCAAATAGAGAATTTATGGAATCAAGGTTTAGAATGAGTACAAATAATACGAAGTCATGAACAAGGCTATAAAGCTGTTGATAATGCACTTTGAACCAAATAAAACTACTAAAGGACATAATACAACCCTTAAAAGAAGCATCAAAAGAAAACAGAGCCTATGAAAATACCACCAGGTAAACATCAAAATAGGCATGAAAATACCAGTGGGAGACAAATCCCAATTTCGACAACAGAAGCCATATTCACAACATATAGAGCATAGAGGAAACCAACCCAAATAAATAATAGGAATATCATAAGTTGTCATATAAGAACTATGATCAGCAATTGATTTTTCTTTTTCTGCATTTTCTCACCAATCAACCAGAGACTAAGAACACCAAGTAATCAAAAATTGGCCAGAAAAAATCAAAATAATTTTGGAGAAAACAAAAATCAAGGAATGCAAATAGTTTCAATTTATATGTATGTATGTATGTGTATATACACAGAGAGAGAAAGAGAGAGAGGAGGAGGGGGACCTCAGAGAAAATTGAAGCTAGAGATCTAATCGAGAGAAAACTGAGAAGGATTGGAGAAGAAACTCTTTAGGCGAATGGCTTGAGCTTCACCACCTTCGTCGTCAAGAAGCTTACGAAAAGGCTCGAATGGCTAAAAATAATCTGATTGTTCTTTGCCTTCGAAGAACTGATCGAGCCTTTCTTTTGAGAATCTGAGGAGCCAGATACTCTCTTAGATTTTCCTCATTTCTCATACAAATGCGTTGAAGATGCGAACCCTAACGAGAATCGCCTATGGGAGCTTTTGATAATTTGGAGATTTTAGAAAGAGGGGGATTTTGAGTGCTTTTGTTTTGAATTTCAAATTGAAACTGTTTGAATTTAAAATTGAAATTGTCTCAGAAAGAAATACGTATAGACTATTTTCAAGTTTCTAATATGATATACATATCTCATTTTTAATACGGTAAAATATAAATACAGAAAGTAAATAACAATTTACTGTATTTACCCACTCATTCAAACGCGGTCATTTTTGGCAAACTGGAGAAAAAATGGACGCCGCAGTAAGGGAGACGATTTTCTTCCCACAAATTGTAGTCCTACTCGCAGTATTGTTTCTGAAATGACATTAGTCATTAAAGATTGAAAAGAAAACATCACGTGTTGCTTCTGTTGTGGGCCATCGACTCTTTGGATAAGGTTTTGCAATCGTATCCAATACCAACAAACCAATTAAATTAGCTTGCCTAAATAAGCAGATCTTACATTTTTATTTTTAGTTTTTTTTCCTCATATGGAATAAATATATATTTCTATATATGTTATAATGAAGTTAAGAGAAAGAAAAACGAATCAAAAACATGAAAAAAGAAGTATGCTAACAACTGTAAAGGCTAGTTTGGTACGCAAGAATGAAATGGAATGGAATGAGAATGAGAATAGAATGGAATGACCATTCTCATTCCAATGTTTAGCTGCGAATAGAGAATGATGTAGTAATGAAATGATAAAACATTCCAACATGTTATACTTTTCTATAAAAGATAATCAATTTTAAAAATGGGACATTTAACCAACTTTAATTTAATTATCATATAAAAAAAATTAATTACCCATTCAATTAAAACTTTCTAAATCAAGATCTAATCCGTCTTTTTATTCTAGTCAAGAGATTAATATAATCTTTTATACTAAAAAAATAATACTTTATTAAAAATTGAAAGTGATAAAACAAGAATTTTCATTTTCTTTCACAACTTAAAATATAGTAAGTTATATATATGGGCATGTGACATATATATATATATATATATATATATATAGGCGTGTGGCAAGTATATAACATACATATTATATATATAGAGAGAGAGAAATTAATGCTAATTACCTATATATATATATATATATATATATATATATATATATATATTCTGGAGTGAGTTGTAAAAGAGAGAAAAAATTAATGAAGAGAGAGATGATGATTTTAATAAGAAGTGAGAATGGAATGGTCATTCCATAACTCAAGAAGAGGAATGGTTTTGTTGGAATCAGCGTTCTAAGGGAATGACCATTCCATTTCTAATGTAGCACAACAAACAAGAGAAACAAAATCAAAGGTGGAATGATCATTCCATTCCACCTCCATTCTTACATACCAAACTAGCCCTAAGTACTCTATCTGGGTGGAGAAGTAGGAATAACAATAGATAAAGAAGGATTGAACCCCGTAACACATCCAGAAAGACAATAAGCACATCTATACATCAATTCGACCTGAATAATGCATAACAAGCAGGAGATTAACACGAGAAGATAGAAGAGGACAAATCCCATTCTCATTGCAACCGAAGGGCTTCCATGAGGAGATTTGAATTTCCCAATAGACCAGACTATAAACTTAAGAAGCTCCATGATCCCTTTTTGGACAGAAATCACATCATATGATAAGAATTTGAAAACAATATTTGTTTCCTCTCCCTCCAGGTCACATAGATAAAGGCTGCAAAAGCAATTTTGATAATTGTTTCTTGCAATCAAGGACCTTCCCTTAAGAGAAGCAGCACCCCACAGACCAAGCTCTAGAAGTCATTAGAAGACCACTGAATGCAGCACTTTGATAATTGTTAGATTTGGGCATGATGTCAAGACGATACAAACTCTCCTACTAAATCAACCGCAATTTAAGCAAAGTGTTGCTCCTAATTTAGCACAAATTGGGTTACAACCAAGTAAGTTTTAGAAACAATTAATGAACAATCTCCTGTTTGATCAAAGTAGGATTATTCACTGCCTCACCACTGGAACTAGTAAAACTCATAATCTCTCTCTCTTGTTTAGTCTAGACTCGACTGTCCTGAAGAAAAAATGAGTGGTTTGGTCACCTGAAGCAAGCCACTTGATCTTAGATTTTTGCTTATAAAATTGCTCTTCAAAGCAACTTAAACCAGCATATGTTTCGGCATAACTTTTGTCAAATCTCGAAGTTCAGAGCATTAACAGGGTCATTATCCAAACTCATGTGGACAGAATGTAACATATGCTTAGCTTGATTAACCCTAGAAGATATGTCACCAAATGATTATGATTAAGAAGCTTCAAGGAATGGTGGAGAAGCTTAAGCTTCTTAACCACTCTATACATAGGAACCCAGTGATGTTTGTTGCCCAAACACTAGCAACAGTATGAAGAAAGTCGAGATGAGTATATCAAAAATTAAAAAACTTAAATGAAGAAAATCTTCTCTGATTTTGAGCCCCCAGAACCTAATGGTATTGAAGTCACCAAGCAAAAACCCAGGAAAACTAGTGGAATATATTTTGGAAAGAGAACTCGAAAGTACGTGATAAGTTCATAACCATGATAGAGTAAAGAGCAAAGAAAATTTTGAATTTGCACGATTAAGATAACATAGTCAACCTAATTTTTATTTCTATTATTTTTAAGATAGTGAACCAATAACATTGCTAAAAGCATGCTCAACAATGAATTTGCTCACACATTAAACCAATATATATATTGTATATGGAATTTATCCAAAGAGTTGAGAATAATTAAGGCCAAACCAGTGGGAAATTATGGACCTGTGTGCAGAGGAGAAATAGGAAGATAAAGAGGGAATCTGTCTGTGGACTTCACTGGTGGGGCTCACCGCGATTTTATTATCCTTCGAAGCTCTTGTGCAACTTCTTTCATGGTTGGCCTTTCCTCTGGACTCTCTTTATGGCATTTTAGTGCGACTTCTATGCATGCCAATAATTGCTTCCATTGACTCTCACAAATGTTTTTCGGATTCATATATTTTTCAGCAGCTTCCACGCAGGCCTGATGCATATTTTTTTCGTATTGATTCGTAGTAGGATCAAGATCAAGATCACTTCGCCAAACCCCCTCTTCCAGATCAGAACCGCCAAGTGATGATACTGAAAAACTAGATTCACGTCGTAAAGTAATGAAAGTTTCTCCTGACAAAATTTCAAGCATTAGGGATCCAAAGGAGTAAACATCACACTTCTCAGTTAGTTTTGATGTTTCACAGTATTCTGGAGCAAGATATCCATAAGTCCCTCGTACACAATTTGTTTCTACGTATTCCTCCCCTGAAGGGATTGATACTGAAAATCTAAAATCTGATAGTTTGGCAACATAATTAACATCTAAATATACGATTTTTGGTTTTACATCCCCGTGGATGATGGGCATGGACATCCCAGTGTGAAGATAGGCTAAAGCATCAGCAGTCTCCTTGGCAACCTTTAATCTACAATCCCATGCTAGTAGTTGATCATGATTGTTACGCTCTGTAAAAATACAGTCGGAAAGAGGTCCGTTTTCTGCATACTCATACACTAGGACTGGAGCTGCAGTTTCAAGGCAGCAGCCCAAGAGCACAAGTATGTTCTTGTGGTTGTTCAACTGTGATGCAAACACAATCTCATTAATAGCAAGTCCTGTTCCATCCATGCTATTAAAAGACTTGACACATATTTGACGGCAATTGAAGGAACCCTTGTACATCTGGGACAAACCATCGTCCATAAACTGCTCGTGATAGTTATTGGTTGCATTTGCAATCTCTTTAGCAGACAAAATTCGGAAGGGATTATATTTTCCGTCAGATGAATGGAGCAGCTCTTCCAATAACATGCCTCCATTGTGCAACATGCATCTCTCCCTCTCCTTTTCCTCTTCTGAGACTCTACTACTCAACATATTGCTTCTTCTGAATTTCAGTATGCTTAATGAGGTGCCCATGCGGTACTGCAGAAACAGTAGACTAATAATTACAACTTTACTCACAATAACCATCTTATGATTAATGATCACCAATTCACTAAATTTTTCTAATACTAATAATAGTTTCCTAAACCAACTTATTTATATAGAAATATATATATATATATACTGCCTAAAAATTTTTCCATTAACCAAAAAAACAAAATACCTATCAATAATTTACATGTATTGCTGCAGGATTTGGGTATCTCAACTATCAGTTGTTAGAGAATAGATAATTGCACATACACATAAAGAATAAAAAAGAAGTTCTTCACAAAAATCAGATTTAAGAAAGCTAACAATATTTTGCGAAGCCAAATATGGATAGGAAAGAAAATACATCTAACCTGGTTTTGAGATATTCTGTCACTAATTTTTCTATCTGCTCTCTTTTCCTTGGAATTTATTATAAATTGATAAAGAATGCACATGCCATGAAGAGCTTAGGCTATAAGATCATTACTTTCTGAATTTGAAGATGCAAGATAGAGCATGAGTAACTAATATCTATACTATACAGCTCTTCTCTCTCTCCCCCTTTCCCTATATTTTCTTGAGGAAGACTGGAAGTCAAAGTCTTCCTATTCTTTATTCTTTTTTTTTTTTTCCCCTTTTCTGTGGTAGGTGGATTATTTTGGAAATTTAAGCAAATTGTATTGATAATATAACTGCACAGGTATTGGGCCTTCGCCCAGGTAAACTAAAGTGGGCATGGGCCTAAGCAAACTCGGAATTAAGCCCAATACAAGTTCAACTGAATTACAAAAAAATCCCCAAAGTAGCAGTTATAACGGCTATTAAGCTAGAGACAAATATAAATTCTCTTTCTACTACAAATTAAATTAAATAAAATAAAATAAATATTGCCAAGATACAACATACACTCCAATGATCCTATCAATACAATTTACAAACTCCCTTCAATGGCATAGCATTAACAAGATCCTTATCCTTTCCTAGTTTTCCTTTGAAACCACTCAATGCAGAATGATTCTTCACTGCTCAAATACCAAGGATTTGTACAAGTATTGGAGGATCCTAAAATCCAGTATACACAATGGTTTCCAAGTAAAGTTGCAGAGTTGATTGAGTTTCATATTTGACATACTGAATGAATGCGTCATTTGATGCATTGCGTTCGTCATGGATTTGTTCTTCAGGACTTTGAGGGAAGGGCCCTGGCAGCGGTTATTGTAGCTCCATATCACACTCACTCAGCTCTGTTGTTGTATTGCCGATCCTTGTCAAGAAAAAGAAAAAAAAAAGTTATAGCTAAAAGGAATAGGAAGGTAAAGGGGACCTGTTCATCCATGACCTCTGGGCTAATGAAGTAAAACACACAACTTTATTATTCTTCTTAACTTTACTAGTCGATCTTTCCTCTGTTTTTTATTGAGGCAACTTATATAATACTGACTATATGTCCAATTCCATGATACAATGACACCAACTGCATTGCTGCCCAAAATGCAAGATTAGTGATGGTGACTGGTAAGCCATATGACATTTTAAATAACAAATTGAAGCTAGGGGGTTGATTTTTTTGGCAAGTTAGAGGGTCAATTTTACCAGCTTGTGGAGATTATAAGTACTCCCGCAACTTTAATTTAGGGAAGATTAACACCTATATTGAAGCTTATCCTTATGGCAGCAAAAGGGAAAAGAAAAGAAAAAAAGCACTATATATTTGTTTAGATGTGTAATAAGAGACAACTACATTCAAAGAAATAGGTTAGTAATGCACTTGATGTTTTCTATTTCTCTGACAACATATACCCTATTCATTTGGCCAATATTATGTAAACATTACAAAAATCACCATACCAACAGTCCAAGCACATTGACAGAGTGACAAACTTTATCCAAAAGTATAAATAGGACCCTCGTCTAATTTTCCTTGAAATAACTATACACTAAATGATTTCGTAATGCTCAAAATGATGAAAACAACACTGTTTACCTCTTTAATTTATACAAGTCTTTAAGTAAAGCAACGAGACATATAGAGCTGATTGATATCAGCCTTGAAAATATAGCACAAGCTGAAGGTATGCTTAAATGGGAATATAGCATAATGCAACCAAATCAGAAAGTTGAGAGAAAAAATGGAAATTTTCGCCAAACTCTGGACAAAATAAATTCTGTAAAATCCTGTATAGTAGAAGTCAATAATTGAACACTTGGATATCGTGGCTGCCCAAATTTGGCTGTGAAGTTAAATCTCAGATGAGTCTAGATTCAGGCCAACCAATGGAAAATTACGTTTCATATGCAAAGAAGGAATAGGAAGATAGAGGAACCTGTTTGTCATGACTGGTGGGGATCATGAACTGCTGTATTGAAATGTTACTATCCTTCTAAGCTCTTGTGCAACTTCTTTCATTGTTGGCCTCTCCTCTGGACTATCTCTATGGCATTTCAATGCAAGTTCTGTGCATGCCATTAATTGCTTTGAGTGACGTTCCAAAATGTTCCCTGCTCCCACATACATTTTAGCAGCCCCCATGATAACATGTTGCTTGTACTCAGCCACATTAACATTTGATAATTCCTGATGAGAACGATGCACCTCCGACAAATTATTAACATTCAATAAATCCTTATGAGAAAGATGCAACTTCAGCAAATCATTAACATTTGATACATCCTAATCAGAAGGATGCACCTGCAGAAAATCACCAACATTTGATATATCCTGGTCAGGAGGATGAACCTCCAGAAAGTCATTAGCATTTGATATATCATGATTAGAATTATTCAGTATTCACCTCCAGGGACGACAAATCTGATTCACTTCGACTAATGCCCCTTAAGATTATTGAACCTTTCCAATAATGACCTGTAAATTTCTTCTGACAATATTTCAACCAATAGTGATTCATAGGAGTAAACATCGCACTTCACAGTAAGTTTTACTGTTGCAAAGCATTCTGGAGAAACAAATCCCTGAGTCCCTGTCACTTCATCTGTTTTTACGAATTCCTCCCCCGAAGGGATTGATACCGACAAAGTAAAATCTGATAGTTTGGCAACATAATTTCCATCTAAATATATGTTTGTCGGTTTTACGTTCCTGTCAACGATAGGCGTGGACAACCCTGTGTGGAGATAAGCCAAGGCATCAGCAGTCTCCTTGGCAACCTTTAACCTACAATCCCATGGTAGTATCTCTTGATGATTGTTTGACCCCCCTGTAGAAGGCTTAAAAATGTGATCAGAAAGAGCTCCATTTTCTGCAGACTCAAACACTAGCATTGGAACTTCAGTTTCAAGGCAGCAGCCCAAGAGCATGAGTATGTTCTTGTGATTGTTCAGCTGTGATGCAAACACGACATCATTAGTTGCCATCTCTAGATTATTTCCAAAATTAGAGTCAGTGCTCATTGACTTGACAAAAATTTGATGCCCACTGAAGAATCCCCTGTACATCATGAAGAAACTATCCAAAATATATTGTTGGTCATAGTCATTGGTTGCTTCTGCAAGCTCTTTGGCTGAGAAAATTCGGAAAGGATTACATTTTCCATCACATGAACAGAGGAGCTCTTCTAATAGGAAGCCTCCATTGAGCAACATGTACCTTCCTTTTCCTTTTGCTTTTTTGAGACACTGCTGAAGTCATTGAATTTGCTTCTTGTGAGTTTAGGCATGTTTAACGAGGTCCCCATACTGCACCCAAAACACAGCCTACTATTTGGAAAACTCCTCAATAATCTTCTCAGTAATTAAGAAAGCTTATTTGAACACAGTCAACCATTTTATATATGATTGGTTATCAATAAACTAGATTTGTTAACAAAAATGAAATAACTGTCATCAGTCCATAAATTTCTAGAAAATATTATTATGTATCAACACACACACAAACACAAACGCATGAATGATCACTACGTACAGGACTTTGTGTTTCCAGATTATTAGTTATTAGAGGGTAGAATCAAAAAATTATTGGCAAAAAAAATAAAACAAATACATAATTGTGCATAAACATAAACACTAGCAACAAAAATTTACAAGAATTACATTCAAGAAAGTTAATGGTAACTAGATGCTACCTGAGTTCTATTAATTCCATGCTTACTTATACATGGTGTCTTACTTTTGTACAGATTCACAACATAAATTCTCACAAACTTATATAGATGCTTAGGAGCACCAAAGTGAAAATGAGCAGAAAATTCTTCATTGCCATTCATTTTCATTGCATTATAGAGATCCCTCTCTCACAAATGATTTTATTGATCTGATGAATTGAACAATACTGAGGAAGAAGATCGACATGGATGCAACGTCAATAGAATCTCTACTAAAAAGTATGGTTTATTAATGTGATCATCAGGCTTTGACCGTCACTCAATTAATAAGGCATGCAAAACTATCATTCACTTTTCTGATCAGTAATGAGGGCACAACTTAAAACACTTATACGGATCTTGGAACAAAAACTGATATGCATTAATTTGGATTCATCAATATTCGTTATGCAGTGAATTTCTAGTTGGACCTTTTGAAGCCGTCATTAATTACAAACAAATCTGAAAGAGTACTCGAGCCACAGCCAATCTCAGTGGTCCAAACCTTTTAGATATTGCTGGAAATGTGCAGAACAAGAGGTTCAATCACCTTAAGGCCAACAATCCTAGGAAGATCATCTTCATCTTTGCAACTATGGGAGTCTTTTGTCCTTTGTTCATTCATCTTTCATTAGCATAATTAGTAGATTCTCAACCATCATATATGTTTTTATTATTTACTCTAATATTGTGCACCAAACACAGGCATATGTGGACTGATTGACGGCGCCTTAAAGATTTTGTACAGATAAGTTGTTCATCGAATTTTCTAATTGATCATAATTACTGTTGGTTGCAGGTCTAGTGTCTGTGCACTGATATAGTGATATTGGTATACTTCACTCTGTCCAAATTGTATACATCCCAATGAAGTTGGACATTCAAACATCATTCAATGCCAAATTTCATACCACGCAATAATTAACCTTAAATCATCAAAAATAAGAGTTTACACATTTAAATTAATTTCAATTTTTAATACACATCCCAATATCCATAATAAATTCAAATATTGATGAGCATTTAGCATCATTATAACTAGATCTAGCCAAAAAATCCCTATCAAGGTAACATGGAAATAGTCAAACCTAATACATCTTGAATAAAAGTATTCTTCTTCTTCCTCGATTCACAAAGTCTGGAATCTCATCAGTTGCTACCTGAAAGAACCAAGTAGAAAGTGAGCTCACAATTCGACAAAAAATAACTCAACCTCACAATGAGTGGATTACCGGTGCATGATAATGTCATTGACTGGTGGGAGGGATTGATGGAGTGTTGCACTGAAATCTTATAATCCTTCTAATCTCTTGTGCTACTTCTTTCATTGTTGGCCTCTCCTCTGGAGTATAACTATGGCATTTGGATGCAAGGCTCCATGCCATTGACAGCTTCCATTGATCTTCCAACATGATATCTGGTCCCATATATTTTTTAGCTGTCTCAAAGATAAATTCATGAAGATGTGGCTTTCCCTCGCCCAGGTCGAACGCACTTGATTGAACAGAAGAAGATGTTGTTGCTCTTCGATGTGATGCAATAAAATCAGGATTATACCTTGCCGCAACTCCCTCAACAAAATTACAAGCACCACATCCACATGATGCCAACATAGATTCAACTTGAATCTCTAGATCCAAATACGAGATACCTCCTCCTGACAAAATTTCAATCAATAGCGATCCAAAAGAGTAAACATCGCACTTCTCAGTAATTCGAGATGTGTGATAGTATTCTGGGGCCATATATTCAAAAGTCCCTTGCACCATATATTCAAAATACCCTTGCGAAATATCGTCTCTTTCCACGTATTCTTCCCCTGAAGGGATTGATACTGACATACTAAAATCTGATAGTTTGGCAATGTAATTTTCATCTAAAAAAATATTAATCGGTTTTACATTCCAGTGAATGATGGGGATGGACAACCCTGTGTGAAGATAGGCCAAAGCATCAGCAATTTCCTTAGCAACCTTCAACCTACAATCCCAGTTGAGTAGTAGCTGGTGGTCATGATGATTGTTAGACTCTGATGTAGAAGACTTAAATATATGATCAGAAAGAACTCCGTTTTCTGCATACTCGTACACTAGCTTTGGAGCTACAGTTTCAAGGCAGCAGCCCAAGAGCATGAGTATGTTCTTGTGGTTGTTCACCTGTGATGCAAATACAACTTCATTAATGGCAGAGTTTACATCATAGTGAAAAGACTCGACACATATCTGACGGCCATTGAAGAAACCCCTCTTTATCTGGAACAAGCCCACATTCGCAAATGGGTCGCTATAGTTATTGGTTGCTTTTGCAAGCTCTTCAACTGAGAAAATTCGGAAGGGATTATATTTTCCATCACTTGAATGGAGCAGCTCTTCCAATAACATGCCTCCATTGCCCAACACCAATCTCTCCTTTTCCTCTTCTTCGGAGGCTCTGCTTCTTAATTTCAGTATGCTTAATGAGGTGCCCATACGTACGGCAGCCTAGTAATTAGGAAACATACTCTTCCTTAATTATCTTCAAAAGCAATTAATTAATGAAAAAGATATCCTAAACAAGTTTTCTCACAGTAGTAACCATCTTATCATTAATGATGATCAATTGACTAAATTTTTGTATTACCAATCTATTTTCCTAAACGAACTTATTTACATAGAAAAATATATATGGTGGCCTAATAATTTTCCCATTAACCAAACAAACAAAATACCCTATCAATCAGAGTACATGTATTGCTGTAGGATTTGGGTATCCCAATTATTAGTTATTAGAGAATAAATAATTGCAGATACGCATAAAGACTACAAACAAACAAATACTTGACAAAAATCAGATTCAATAAAGCTAACTATATTTTGCAAAGGAAATGATGGATATATAGGAAAGAAGATTATTCCCAACCTGATTTTGAGATATTAATTCCGTCACTAATCTTTATCTGAATTTGAAGATGCCAAGAGAGAGCTTGAGTTCTCTTCTCTCTCTCTCTCTCTCTCTCTCCCTATCTTTCTAGAGGAAGACTGGAACGGTAAATGGGTGGTCGGTGGTCCGCCCCATTTGGGTGACCAAGTGGGCTAGGTTCACATTTAAAACAAAACAACAAAAAAAGGGAAGCAATACAAAACAAACTCAAATCAAGGGTTTGCAGAAGCGCCTTGTAAGAGAAGCAATTGAAAACAACAGTGGGTGTGTGACAGCAGGTTGAAGAGAGAGAGAGAGTGAAGAAAGTGGGTGTGTTCTTCGCCGGAAAGTCTGACGGTGATCTTTGTTTAGATTTGGCTCAAATTTTGGGCGGTGATTTCTCTTACTAATACTTTAAAATTCACCTGATTATTGGTGAGTATGTTTGATTAAACCAAGAATGATTTATTTTTTTTATGATTGTAAACCTCTGTATATCTCCTGAGAAAAGAAACTTGTCCACTCATTATTCTTAGGCAGTGCACATAATTTTTTCTTTTACGGATTTTTTTTTTAGTAAAATATTAGTGTCACGTGTGGATTATTTTTTTATTATTATTATTTATTTGATTTTATTTGTTAATATGAACTCATCCTGTTTTAAGCTACACAAAGACAAGTATTGCTGCGTGTTATTGATTTGTGATTTGTTTTCAATAATTGGTATTGGAGTCCAAATTATTTTGGGTTTTATTTCTTATGTGATTTAAAATGAATGAGAAATCGGCTAGCATGATAAAATTGACTTCATCAAATCATTCAAGGTGATGAGAGGCAAACCAACTACCAAGTTCGACCAGGATTGAAAATTAATACATAGAATATTAGACAGTGTTTCATCATGTTCCCAAAGAAACTAAAGCTAATGTTGTTTGAAAAAAATTGTAATCGGCATACTTCTCAAAATAAAGCTTCTTATTCCACATCAATACAAATTCATTCCCCTTTTCCATCTTTCCTTTCGCATGTCACATACATATAATATATATCCACTGATACAATTATATATGTATACAAACTCTCACGCACGATATAAGAGTACACAAGGCTCTCGCATGAGCAAGATTTAAAGAGAGGTAGATGTCGATTAATCTTAATCCCATTTTTAAAGGGACGACCTTTTAGTTTCAAATTCGAAATCTACCGTTTTTGGACAGAGACACTTATCACCGCACCAAGGGCGACCTTTAAATGATAGCAAAACTACAAAAGAAAAAAAGGAAAAAAAACTATTTATTTTAGAAATATACAGAAAATCAACATTCAAAGAAAGAAAAGGGTGGAAATTACTTTGCTGCTTTTTCATTTTTAATTTCTTCCAGAACATCTACCATGTTCATTTGGCTAATATTATGTAAACATTACATAGATGAATTATTATATGAACATTGCAAACACATTTGAAACAGAGTGATAAACCTCTGGAAAAGACAACATTTTAAACAGTAGAGATCCAAAGGAATAAATGTCACACTTCTCAGTTATCTGCCTTGACACAGCACATTTAGGGGCAAGATAATCCCCAAGTCACAGGATCAAAATAACAGTTTCTCTAATACACATCCCAATATACATAATAAATTCATTCAAATCTTGATGAGAATGTAGCATCGCTATAACTAGATCTAACCACAAAATCCCTTTCAAAGTAACTTGGAAAAACCTAATACATCTTTGAATAAATGAACTCTTCTTCTTTACAGAGTCTAACATCTCATCATTTGTCACCTGAAAGAATAAGTAAAAAAAGGTGAGTTCACGACTCAAACTACAATAACTCAACCTCATAACAAGGCTGCAGCCCAAGAGCTTGAGTTTGTTCTTGTGGTTGTTCAACTGTGATGCAAACACAAGCTCATGAATGGAGCAGCTCTTCCAATAACATGTCTCCATTGCGCAACATAAATCTCTCATATTTCTCAATGTCAGTATGCTTAATGAGGTGCCCATGTAGAACTCTGCTGCTTTAGGCCTTGTCCAGATTAAATTCTCATTACTCCATATCTGTAGAACTCTGGTGCTTCATCTTTATGAAGTATTAATCTGTTTCCATGACCCTTTGTTGAGTGACTTTGCATTGTATGTATTGCATCTCGGATAAACTAATTGCTATTTTTAATACACATCCAAATATTCACAATATATTCAAATCTTTATAAGCATATAGCAGCAGCATTATAACTAGATCTAGCCACAAAATCCCTTTCAAGCTAACCTGAAAATAGTAGAACCTAATACATCTTGAATAAATGAATTCTTCTTCTTCTTCTTCTTCTTCTTCATCACAAAGTCTGGCATCTCAACAGTTGTTACCTGAAAGAACAAGTAGAAAGTGAGCTCACAATTCCACAACCAATAACTCAATCTCATTGACTACTGGGATTCATATATGGAGTACCGTTGCAGCACTGAAATTTTATAATCCTTCTAATCTCTTGTGCTACTTCTTTCATTGTTGGCCTGTCCTCTGGAGTTTCTTTATGGCATTTGGATGCCAGTGTCCATGCCATTGACAGCTTCCATTGATCTTCCAACATGATATAAGGTCCAATGTATGTTTTAGCTGCCTCAATGATAAATTCATGAAGATGTGGCTCGCCCTCTTCCAAGCCGAAGCCCCCACTCCACTGACCAGAAGAAGAAGATGTTGTTGCTCTTTGATTTGATGCAACAAAATCAGGATTAGGATTATTCTTTGCCTCCCCAACTCCCTTGACAAAATTACAAGCATCATATGATGCCAAAATAGATTCAAGTTGTTCACTTTTTCCTGGATCCCTAGACATAATAAGTAAACACATGATTCTTTCTGCTGACAAAATTTCAATTAATAGCGATCCAAAAGAGTAAACATCACATTTCTCAGTAAGTTGCCTTGTTGCGAGGTATTCAGGTGCTGCATGAGGTGCCCATACCGCAGAAGAAACACCAGCCTAATAATTATAAATTTCCTCTTTAGTTAATGGAAAAGATATCCTAGACAAGTTTACTCATATAAACCATCTTATATATATATATATATATATATATATATATATATATATATATATATATATACTGCCTAATAATTTAACCATTAACCAAAAAAAGAAAAAGCCTATCAATAATTTACATGTATTGCTGTAGGATTTGGGTATCTCAAGCCACAGCTATCAGTTATTAGAAATAATTGCGCATACACATAAAGACTAAAAAAGAAGTAGTTCACAAAAATCAGATTTAAGAAAGCTAACAATATTTTGCGAAGGGAAATATGGATAGAAAAAAAAAAAAAAAAAGATAAATCCAATCCTAGTTTTAAGATATTTTATCTGTCACTAATTTTTATTTGCTCAGAGTCTAATCTTTGACTTCTTTGCCTTGAATTTATTCCAAATCTATAAAACATGCACATGCCATGCCATGAAGAGCTTAGGCTATGAGATCGTTACTTTCTGATTTGAAGATATATGCAAGAGAGAGCTTGAGTATCTAGACAGCTCCTCTCTCTCACTCCCCCTATCTTTTTCTTGAGGAAGACAAGTCAAAGTTTTCCTTTTCTTTAATACGGAGTATTTTTTTTTTTGCCCTTTTTTTCTGGTAGGCAGAAGAAGTAAATTGTGGCTTGAAATTTCCCACGTTAGAAAGTAAATCTTTTTTGTGGTGGGTGAATTTGTAGGACTCAAACTTAAATCTTTTCAAAATATAATAATAAATAATTATTTTTCAAAAAATAAAAATTTAACTACACTCATATGCATAATTTGTCGCAACCTGCAGCAACACTCTTGTCTATCATTAACTTCAAAACCATGATAAAGAGTACAGAGCAAAGAAGATTTTTGTATTTGCACAATTAAGATCACATAGTTAACCTAATTTTTATTTCTATTTTTTTTAAGATAGTGAACCAATAACATTGCTAAAAGCATGCTCAACAATGAATTTGCACACACATTACACCAAAGAGTTGAGAATAATTAAGGCCAAACCAGTGGGAAATTATGGACCTGTGTGCAGAGGAGAAATAGGAAGATAAGAGGGAATCTGTTTGTGGACTTCACTGGTGGGGCTCGGCTCACCGCGATTTTATTATCCTTCGAAGCTCTTGTGCAACTTCTTTCATGGTTGGCCTTTCCTCTGGACTATCTTTATGGCATTTTAGTGCGACTTCTATGCACGCCAATAATTGCTTCCCTTGACTTTCACAAATGTTTTTCGGATTCATATATTTTTCAGCAGCTTTCACGCAGGCCTCATGCATATTTTTTTCGTATTGATCAGTAGTAGGATCAGGATCAGGATCACTTCGCCCAAGCCCCTCTTCCAGATCAGAACTGCTAAGTGATGATACCAAAATAGATTCACTTAAAGTCCCGATAGTTAATCCAGACAAAATTTCCAGCATCAGCAATCCAAAGGAGTAAACATCACACTTCTCAGTTAGTTTTGATGTTGCAAAGTATTCTGGAGCAATATATCCACAAGTCCCTCGTACACCATTTGTTTCGACGTATTCCTCCCCTGAAGGGATTGATACTGAAAAACTAAAATCTGATAGTTTGGCAACATAATTAACATCTAAATATATGTTTATTGGTTTTACATTCCCGTGGATGATGGGCATGGACATCCCAGTGTGAAGATAGGCTAAAGCATCAGCAGTCTCCTTGGCAACCTTTAATCTACAATCCCATGCTAGTAGTTGATCATGACTGTTATGCCCTGTAAAAATACAATCGGAAAGAGCTCCATTTTCTGCATACTCATACACTAGGACTGGAGCTGCAGTTTCAAGGCAGCAGCCCAAGAGCATATGTATGTTCTTGTGGTTGTTCAACTGTGATGCAAACACGACGTCATTAATGGCAGAGTTTACATCATTGTAATCAGACTTGACACATATTTGACGGCCATTGAAGGAACCCTTGTATATCTTGAAGAAACTATCCCAAGTATATTGTTGGTCATAGTCATTGGTTGCTTCTGCAAGCTCTTGAGCTGAGAAAATTCGGAAGGGATTATATTTTCCATCACATGAATGGAGCAGCTCTTCCAATAACATACCTCCATTGTGCAACATGCATCTCTCCTTCTCCTTTTCCTCTTCTGAGACTCTACGACTCAACATATTGCTGCTTCTGAATTTCAGTATGCTTAATGAGGTGCCCATGCGGTACTGCAGAAACAGTAGACTAATAATTACAACTTTACTCACAATAACCATCTTATGATTAATGATCACCAATTCACTAAATTTTTGTAATACTAATAATATTTTCCTAAACCAACTTATTTATATAGAAATATATATATATATATACTGCCTAAAAAACTTTCCATTAACCAAAAAAACAAAATACCTATCAATAATTTACATGTATTGCTGTAGGATTTGGGTATCTCAACTATCAGTTGTTAGAGAATAAATAATTGCACATACACATAAATAATAAAAAAGAAGTACAGTACTTCACAAAAATCAGATTTAAGAAAGCTAACAATATTTTGCAATTACATCTAACCTGGTTTTGAGATATTCTGTCACTAATTTTTCTATCTGCTCTCTTTGCCTTGGAATTTATTATAAATTGATAAAGAATGCAATAGCCATGAAGAGCTTATAGGCTATAAGATCATTACTTTCTGAATTTGAAGATGCAAGATAGAGCATGAGTATCTAATATCTATACTATACAGCTCTTCTCTCTCTCCCCCTTTCCCTATATTTTCTTGAGGAAGACTGGAAGTCAAACTCTTCCTATTCTTTATTCTTTTTTTTTATTCCCCTTTTCTGTGGTAGGTGGATTATTTTGGAAATGTAAGCAAATTGTACTGATAATATAACTGCACAGGTATTGGGCCTTAGCCCAGGTAAACTTAAGTGGACATGGGCCAAAGCAAACTCGGAATTAAGCCCAATACAAGTTCAACTGAATTACAAAAAATTCCCAAACTAGCAGTTATAACGGCTATTAAGCTATAGACGAATATAAATTCTCTTTCTACTACAAATTAAATTAAATTAAATAAATATTGCCAAGATACAACATACAATCCAATGATCCTATCAATACAATTTACAAACTCCAATGGCATAGCATTAACAAGATCCTTATCCTTTCCTAGTTTTCCTTTGAAACCACTCAATGCAGAATGATTCTTCACTGCTCAAATACCACGGATTTGTACAAGTATTGGAGGATGCTAAAATCCAGTATACACAATGGTTTCCAAGTAAAGTTGCAGAGTTGATTGAGTTTCATATTTGACATACTGAATGAATGCGTCATTTGATGCATTGCGTTCGTCATGTCAGTGAGGTGGAGGATTTGTTCTTCAGGACTTTGAGGGAAGGGCCCTGGCAGCGTTTATTGTAGCTCCATATCACACTCAGTCAGCTCTGTTGTTGTAAGCTCTGTTGTTGTATTGCCGATCCTTGTCAAGAAAGAAAAAAAAAAAAGTTATAGCTTAAAGGAATAGGAAGGTAAAGGGGACCTGTTCATCCATGACCTCTGGGCTAATGAACTTATATAATACTGACTATATGTCCAATTCCATGATACAGTGACACCAACTGCATTGCTGCCCAAAATGCAAGATTAGTGATGGTGACTGGTAAGCCATGGCATTTTAAATAACAAATTGAAGCTAGGGGGTTGAGTTTTTTGGCAACTTAGTAGGTCAATTTTACCAGCTTGTGGAGATTATAAGTACTCCTGCAACTTTAATTTAGGGAAGATTAACACCTATATTGAAGCTTATCCTTATGGCAGCAAAAGGGAAAAGAAAAGAAAAAAAGCACTATATATTTGTTTAGAAATGTGTAATAAGAGACAACTACATTCAAAGAAATAGGTTAGTAATACACTTGATGTTTTCTATTTCTCTGACAACATATACCCTACTCATTTGGCCAATATTATGTAAACATTACAAAAATCACCATACCAACAGTCCAAGCACATTGACAGAGTGACAAACTTTATAAAAAAAGTATAAATAGGACCCTTGTCTAATTTTCCTTGAAATAATTAACTATACACTAAATGATTTCGTAATGCTCAAAATGATGAAAACAACACTGTTTACCTCTTTAATTTATACAAGTCTTTAAGTAAAGCAACGAGACAAATAGAGCTGATTGATATCAGCATTGAAATAATAGCACGAGCTGAAGGTATGCTTAAATGTAGTCGTCTAACTCACATGGGCCAGCATAGTCCCGTTCAGCTTCAGACTTCTCTCTTTGCTCAAAGCCATAGTAGAAGTCGTCGGCAAACTTTAGGGTTGGGATCTTCAGGAATTGTTGATACATCTCAAAGCCCCTAGCCTTGCAAACCTAAAGCATGGCCTCGAGTCCAGCGACTTTCTCCTTAGCCTCCAGGGCCCTTCGTTCGAAATAGCTAAGTGCCTTTTGTTTTTCAGCCAGGGACTTGGTCAGGGTTTTTACCTTCCCCTCAAGGCTTTCGGCCTTGTGTCCGTCCAAACGTTCGACCTCCAGAACCTTGCAGAGGGAGATGGTCATATATGCACCCTATACCACAAAAAGAAAACAAAATTAAAGATGGAGACATCAGAAAAAATAGGCAAATGAAGAATGGGGTGAGACAAACCTTTATAGCATGAAAAGGTGCATTGGCAAAAAGCTCATCTTTATTAGCCTCTTGTTGGCGGAGCTCATCCCTGGGAAGCCAGATCCCACGGGCAAGAGCCACCATCACTTCATGGTCAAGGGCAACGCAGTCGCCTACTGTAAAAAAGGAACCATCAGACTTCTTCAAGTCTAGAATCTACTATTCAGAAGAGTCAATGAGCGGCTCATCAGCTATGTCGTTGACAGCACCAGGTAAGGTTAGAGCCAAAGAACCCTGACCCTTCATGGCATTCACCATCAGCTTCTAGCGTTTGGACGTTGAAGCAACACCAGAAGAAGCCCTCTTTTGAGGATAAGAAGGAGCGATGGACTTGCTCTTGTCCATTGGAGCCTTAGACCGCCCTTTAGCATGTCCTGCCTTGGCAATACCAGAGTTGGAAGAACCCCTCGTAGTCTTGGGCTCTGGCAATTCCATCTAAGCATCTGAAGCTGGATATAGGTGAGAAGACGCAATGTGAGCACTACAAGCGTTCGCTTGAAGTTGCGGGCGAGATAAGTATTTTTTCACAGAAGGGCGAAGGCTCCAGACCTTTTCCCTCAAAAAAGTGATCCAATTTTCTGCAGAACAAAGAAAAACACAGCAAGATTATGAAATACGTAAACTCCTTTCAAAGGAAGAAGAAATCCTAAAAACTTGCCAGAAAAGGAAAACTAAGGAATCCTAGTGTCGCCAAAAGCAATAGGGATAGGGAAGTTTTGCGCCGCTCTGACATTCCAAGGCCCCTTCACATAGTTTCCTTCCACAACTTATCTAAAGTGGGAGTGTCATAACATAATTTTTTGTCCTTACTAATAGGGAACAGATGGTAACGATTGTCTTCTGATCTAACCTGATGAAGAGAGTAACAGAACAGAATATCATTCAAGTGCAAGTCAACTTTGTGGAGGCAGTTTAAAAAGAGCATGCAATAAATAATTCAAAAAAAGTTAGGGTTTAACTGAAGTGGCACAAGCTTCATTTTGAACAAAGCAAAGCTGAAAAAGGATGAAGGGAAAATCTGAAGGTTTTCAAATGGGAAACTGAGAAAAGGACTTCTCGATCCTTAACTTTTTTCCTAGTGCTATAATCAAGATCTAAGGGGTAACCCTCTATGATGACCTCAGTAGGTATACAACATTCCTCTCTGACCTTATCAAGGTCAACCAACTGCCTTGTCACCAGAGCGGCAACCACACTTTGATCAGATGTGACCGCTTCTCCAGCCACTATAGCAGCCTGTTAGAAGAACTAGACATGACGCTTTCTTGATTGTCAAGAAAGCTACGGTCACTATCACTAGAAGACATTTTTAGAAGAGAAAAAAAAGAATATAAAAGCGAATGGACGAGAACTAACCTAAAGAGACAAATCGACACCAAGAAAGTCAAGAGGAAATGAATCTGAAAAATGAATCAGGCAGTTGCAGAAGATTTGTAGCAGAATATGACAAGTATGATGACAAAATGCAAAGAAAAAATGTGAAGGAGATACTTACGTACTTTGTGTTGTCGCTAGTACCCAGCATTAAATGGAAAACCTCGACGCAAATAAAGAAATTATGATAGAACCCATACAAATTCCCTCCATTATGACGAATTTCATAATTGAAGGGAATTGGGGCCAATGTGTAGGGGCAAATTATCACTTGGTCTAATGGGCTGGACTGGTACAAAAAATGAACCAGGCCCACGTCGGCTTGAGCCCATGTATCAACAGAATGCCTAAAAGGTTGAGTCAATAATCACAAAGGGCCAAGTCACCCCATCTTAAGGCTAGAAAGTCCAAATCAAATGCAGACCTAAAACTCGAAAAGGAATTCAAAATCCTTGGGAGAAAAGTTAGGGAATTCAAGTCTTGAAAGGATTCGAATTCCAACTTGTATAAATATTCAAGGAATTATGGATGAAAGGGATCCTTGAATCCACCTCGAATAATATTTTCTCTCTTCCTGAAAATTTTATGTTCTTAATTTTGGATATGTGCATCAAGTTATTTGGCAATAATAAGTTAAGCAATTTTTTGAATCAACCGGCATATGTGGGATGATACACTTGAACAATTGAAACATTCCAAGGATATAATATTCCAGGAGTGACAAACAAATTGTATTCATGCATTGAGTTGAGCTACAACCAATTGTACCTTCCAAATGGGTTTGACAAATAGGCGGTTAAAGGCAATGCAAGCCTTATATGGAGCTAAATTCATTGACTCGCTTAATCAGTTTAGAAATTCATGTACCAAGTGTCGAGTTACTGCCCCTCAATGAGCTCCTATTTAATTCATTAATAAGATTTCAAATATCCATTGAAAGATCATTTTAGTATAATGAAATTCGCTCATCAGCAACTAGGATATTGAAACTAGTTGATATTCCTTTGAAGAAGAGGGAGCTTAACATTTTGATGGAGAAAGCTGAAGTAGTATATTTAATACAACTAAAAGGATATTAAAAGGATGAGTTTCACGATAGATATGGAGAAGGGTTTCAAGAGTTGGGAGTATCTTCAAGTTGAGGATTGTGATGAGATGGAACATCAGTTTGTCAAACCAAAATGGATTAATTCACAGTCTAGCCAACTATGTGCATCTTGTTCTTTTAGTAAATTAAGTGAATTACAAGTTAGAAACTGTCACTTAATGAAATATCTCTTCTCAGAATGCACTGCAAGAGGTCTTTCGCAACTCCAGAGATTATGTATATAAATAGATAAGTGTGAAATATTGGAAGAAATAGTGGGAGATATTGAGCAAGAAGTGATGGACACTATTATTACTTTTCATCAATTAAAGAGAATGGAGTTGAATTTGTCTACCAAACCTCAGAAGCTTCTATGGCAATACCAAGAAGATCTCAACTAAGGGATGCAACATCTCCACCCTTACGTTAGCTTTGTTCAATGATAAGGTATTCTCACCACTTAGCTTCTAATAATAATTTGCTCTCAGTTGTATAATAGTTGTAGTATATGATACTATAAATATATATGATATTTGGCGTCAATATATACTGATATATGTATGAAGAGAAAAGTGAGATGAAGAGAGAACTAAACTTTTATTCTCAAAAGAAGGATTACACACACAGATTGCATATAATGAGAGGCCATATTTATAGGCAACTGAAAGGAGGTGGGAGAGATGAGAAAAATCTTCTTTGGATAGAATTTGCAACTCCCACGTGGGTTATGAACCCACTTGCAAACCCAGCCACTTGCAACACTCCCCCTTGGGTTCATGACATTATAAAGATTACAAGATTCTTGTGCACCTGAAAATGGTATTGCATATACAAGAACTGCCTCATTAAAACCTTGTCAGGAAAACCCAGTGGGATAAAACCTGATCGAAAAAAAAAGAGTGCAGTATGCTAATACCTTTTCAAACAAATTCTCCTCCTCATGAGTATGAAAAATCTTTTACCTACCGCATCCCAATATTGTGAATCAATTTCTTGAATGTCGTGGTAGGCAGAGCTTTAGTGAACAGGTCTGCCAATTTAATTATCACACGAACGAATTTGCTGGACATCAATATCACCATTTTTCTGAAACTCGTGAGTATAGAAGAATTTTGGTGAGATGTGCTTAGTTCTGTCTCCCTTGATATAGCCTCATTTGATTTACGCAAGACATGCAACATTATTTTCATATAATATCATTGGGATATTATTTATTGAGGAGAGTCCACAGTTTTCTCGAATATGATGTATCATAGATCTTAGCCAGACACACTCTCGGCTCGCTTCATGAATTGCAAGTATTTCAGAATAATTTGAAGAGGTTGCTGTCATTGTCTGTTTCATGGATCTCCATGATATAGCAGTGTCACCACAAGTAAATACATATCCTGTTTGTGATCGAGTTTTATATGGATCAGAAAGATAACTTGCATCTGCATATCCAACTAACTGGGATTTTGATTTATTTGAAAAAAACAATCCCATATCAGCAGTCCCACGAAGATATCTCATTATATGCTTGACACCATTCCAATGTCTGCGGGTTGGTGCAGAACTGTACCGTGCCAGTAAGTTGACTGGAAAAGCTATGTCCGGTCGTGTGTAATTTGTAAGGTACATCAGTGCACCAATAGCACTCAGATATGGAATTTTAGGACCAAGCAATTCTTCATTATCTTCTCAAGGATGAAATGGATCTTTCTTCACATCAAGTGATCAGACGACCATTGGAGAACTTAATGGTTGAGCTTTATTCATATAAAATCGTTTTAGAACTTTTTCTGTATATGTTGACTAATCAATAAGAATTCCACTTGGTAAATGCTTAATTTGTAATTCGAGGCAAAATCTCATTTTTTCAAGCTCTTTCATTTTGAATTCTTTCTTTAAATAATCAGCAGTCGCAGTGAGCTCATCAGGAGTTCCCACGAGGTTTAAATCATCAACATATACTGCTACAATTGCAAATCCAGATCTTGATTTTTTAATGAAAACGCATGGACAGATTGGATTATTTACATATCCTTCTTTGATTAAGTACTCTCTAAGGCGATTGTACCACATGCGTCCAGACTGCTTTAATCCGTACAACGATCGTTGTAATTTGATTGAATACATCGACCGTGGTTTTGAAGCGATTGCTTCAGGCATTTGAAATCCTTCAGGGATTTTCATATAAATATCACTATCAAGTGATCCATATAAATATGCTGTAACCACGTCCATTAGATGCATATTCAGCCTTTCTGTGACTGCCAAATTAATCAAGAATCGGAATGTAATTGCATCCATTACCGGAGAATATGTCTCCTCATAATCAATACCAGGCCTCTGTGAGAAACCTTGTGCCACTAAGCGGACTTTGTATCTCATAATTTCATTTTTCTCATTTTTTTTTCGTACAAATACCCATTTGTACCCTACAGGCTTAACACCTTCAAGTGTTTGGATTATTGATCCAAATACTTCACGTTTTGCCAGTGAAGTTAATTCTGCCTATATTGCATCTTTCCATTTTAGCCAATCATTTCTGCATCGACATTCGTCAACTTATTGAGGTTCTAGATACTCATTGTCTCTTGCAATATCAAGAGCAATTACAAAAGAGAATATGTTGTCGAGAAGAACATCATTTCTATTCCATCTCTTTGCATAATTTATTGATATCTCATCATTTTCAGGTACGACTACCTCTTTTTATGCCTCATCAAGGACTATCATTTCTTCAGGGGCTATTATTGCTCCCTTTGTAAGTATGGCCTCTTCAGGAGTGTCATCTTCTTTATCTACTTTCTCTTATACTTTCCTTTTTTGAGGAACAGTATCTTTTGAACCAATGGGTCTCCCACGCTTCAGGCGTGTTTTAAATGCATCTGCTGCAATACTTATAGATTGTCCAACAGGGACATCTATTCGTGCTGGGAAATTGGCAGCAAGGATATGAGATTGTATCACTTTATTTGTATCAGTAAATGCATCTGGCAATTGATTTGCAATACTTTGCAAATGAATGATTCTCTTAACTTCAAGTTCTCTTTGACTTGTAGGGGGATCAAAATGTGATAATGCCATAGCATTCCAAGCGATCTCATGTTGTTGTTCAGGATGTGTCATTTCTCCCCCTAATTGTGGGAACACCACCTCATCAAAATGACAATCAGCAAATCCTGCTTTAAACAAATCTCCTGTCATAGGTTCAAGATATCTAATGATAGATGGAGAGTCAAAACCTACATAAATTTCAAGTCTACGTTGAGGGCCCATTTTTGTTCGTTGTGGTGGTGCAATAGGCACAAAGACAGAACAACCAAAAACTCGTAAGTGAGAGATATTTGGTTGTTGACCAACCATAAGTTGTAGAGGTGAAAAACTATGGTAATCAATTGATCTAATACGAACTAATGATGTTGCATGCAGTATGGCATGTCCCCAGGCTGACACAGGGATTTTTGTTTTCATAAGCAATGGTCTAGCAATCAATTGAAGACGTTTTATAAAAGACTCTGCTAGACCATTTTGAGTATGAGAGTGTGCAACAGGGTGTTCAACATCAGTGTCAATAGACATGCAATAGTCATTGAACGTTTTAGATATAAATTCTCCGGCATTATCAAGACGAATTGCCTTGATTGGATAATCCGGGAATTGTGCTCTTAAACGAATTGTTTAGGACAAAAGTCTAGAAAATGCTACATTTCGAGTAGAAAGTAAATAGACATGGGACCATCTAGTTAAGGCATCAATTAAAACCATAAAATAATGAAAAGGTCCACACGATGGGTGAATAGGTCCACATATATCTCCGTAGATCCTTTGTAAGAAATCAGGGGATTCAACAACAATTTTTGAAGAAGATGGCCTCACAATCAACTTTCCTTGTGAGCATGCAGTGCATGTATAATCACTTGTTAAAAGAATTTTTTGATTCTTTAAAAGATGCCCATTTGAATTTTCAATAATTCGGCGCATCATTGTTGACTCAGGATGACCAAGGCGATTATACCATAATATAAAATTATTTGGGTCAGAGCACTTCTGGTGCATCACTACATGTGATTCAATTGCTCTTATTTTCATAAAATATAACCCAGAAGAGAAAGCAGGGAGTTTTTCTAAAAACATGCTTCCGGCATGAAATAATTGATGTAATGCATAGATATTCCATAGTCCCTTGATTTATTGTTTCAATATGATATCCGTTATGACGTATATCTTTAAAACTCACCAGATTTCTCTTGAATCTGGCTGAGTAGAGAGCATCATTAATATGCAATTGTGTTCCACATGGTAACACAATATTAGCCCTTCCAGAACCATCAATCAGGTCTATGGAACCTGATATGGTATTAACATTAGTTTCAGCTAATATTATACAGAAAAAATATTTTCTATCTCTCAGGATAGTATGTGTCGTGGCACTGTCTACCAAATATATATCTTCATTACATTAATAAAAGTGTAATTACAAACAAAACTTGTAATAATACACTAATAAAAATGAAAAGAAATGATATCAAATTGATGTGAACATTTTCATCATCAGTCAACTGATTTATTTATTTCAGGGAGGTCTTTATATATATCTGAAATATCAAGATGATTGATGGCTACCGGTTCATAATTTTTGATAGCATTTGTTTCAATCTCTTTTTCCTTCCCTTTTCCTTTGATTTGAAGCTTGATCTAGCTCAATGAAGTGTTTGGGCGTTTCGGCAGGTCTGTGACCAATGCCCTTTCATACCACAGCGAAAGCAAGCATTTTCATATTATTTAGAGGTTGCATTCGGCATACCTATCAATTTTTCTTGCTTTGCCCCACTTGCATTTCCTTCATGATAATATGGTGTGTAGTTCCTACTAGGAAACTCAAATGAAGGATAACCACCATAATTATTATTTCTGCCGTGGCCACGACCACGACCACTTCCACGTCCACGACCATTAAAGGATGATAAATGTGCCTCAGTTAATGAAGTTGATCTGGTCGGACGGGGTATGTGGTTTTCTAATAAGAGCTCATTATTTTGTTCAGCTACTAATGAGCAAGATATCAACTCAGAATATCTTGTAAAATATCTCTCTCGATACTGCTGCTAGAGGAGCTAGTTCGATGGATGAAATGTGGTAAATGTTTTTTTTAACATATCCACATCATTTTTAGGCTCTCCACATAAATTCATTTGGGAGCTAATTTGGAATAGAGCTGAATTAAATTCTATTACCGATTTATAATCAGACAACTTCAATTTTGACCAGTTGTCTCAAACTCTTGACAAGATTATAGTTCTTTGATATTCGAACCTATCCTTCAAATTTTTTCATAGTGTGGACGAGTCTTTTATTGTAAGATACTCAAAATTTTATATGTATACTATATTGACAGAATAATATAAATATGAACATGTCACTTCACAATCGGGAAGGACTTTATATATACATATATATGTAAGTATATTGACAGAATAGAATAATATAAATATGAACGTGTCACTTCGCAATCGGGAAGGACTTTATATATACATATATATATGTAGGTATATTGACAGAATAAAATAAATATGAACATGTCACTTCGCAATCGGGAAGTACTTTATATATACATATATATTATATATTTATATGTATATATAGATATATCTATATAAATATCTAGATTATATGTATGAGTATATATATATATATATATATATATATATATATATGTATAGATATATTTATCTATTGAAATGACATAAGATAATTTTCGTACCTTTTACTTGTCTTCTCCGTTAGTCAGAACATCGTGCTTTTACTTGTCTTCTCGGGTGGTCAGAACCTCGTGCTGATAACGTGTTGTACAATAGTGGTAGTATATAATACTATAAATATATGTGATATTTGGCGTCAATATATACTGATATATGTATGAAGAGAAAAGTGAGATGAAGAGAGAACTAAACTTTTATTCTCAAATGAAGGATTACACACACAGATTACATATAATGAGAGGCCATATTTATAGGCAACTGAAAGGAGGTGGGAGAGATGGGAAAAATCTTCTTTGGATAGAATTTGCAACTCCCACGTGGGTTATGAACCCACTTGCAAACCCGGCCACTTGCAACACTCTCAACACTTTTTAGCTTCTTTATTTTGGGAAAATGTTTTCCTTATAGCACTTGGATATACTTTTTATAAAAAAATTGGTTTCTTCTACTTGGGTTTGAGCCTGATGGAAAACAATATTAGCCTTTTGCATGTCTAGTTTTGACAATTGGTTGATCATAATATGATTTGAATACATGATTAATTTTAGGGAGGCGATATTCGGACTCCTTTTTTTTACAATTGCACTCCACTTACCTTTTTCTTTTAAAAAAAATGACAAGGTCCATAAACTAATTAATACATCATCCTTTATTTTATAATACCACAACTACCCTTTATACTATAAAGTTAAACTCTTTTTTACCTTCTTTAGTTTATTTATTATGTTTTTTTTTTTGGTGTTATCAAAAGAGATAATTTTTTTTACCTTTTTTACTTTCTTTACTACTTGTTTTTTTTTTTTTAATCTTGTTAAAAGAGAAAACTTGTTCATAGTTTTTTTTTGTCTTCTCAAAATGGATAATTTATTCAACAAAAATAATTTTTCTTTTCGGTTTCTTCCAATAAAGATAATTTATTCAATAGAGTTAATCTCTTTTTTTGAACCTATCAAAAGATATAATTTATTCAATAACGATAATTTTTTTTTTTGGGTACTCTCAATGTAGATAGTTTATTCAACACGAATAAAAAAGATTTATATATATATGTTTTGGATCGTCTCAAGAGAGAATTTATTTAATATGGATAACTATTTTTTGAGTACTTTTTAATTTTTAATTCCTACCAAAAGAAATAATTTATTTAACAGAGATATTTTTTTTTATCTCACAACAAAAGATATAATTTCTTCAAAAAATATATATCTATATATATTTTGGTCTTGTCAAAAGAAATAATTTATTAACATAGATAACTTTTTTTGGGTCTCGTAAAAAGAGAATTTTTTTCTTGGATTATATTTTTTTGAGCATTTTTTTTGGATCCAATCAAAAGAGATCAAAAATAAGAGACAAAGAAAATGTCTGAAATGGTAGTTTAGTATTTTGAAAAAAGTTAATCATTCACATGTGAGGTAAATGTTAGAAGTGACATTTCTCCTAAGATGGGAATGCAAACGTAAAGAATGGGAGTGCGAATATCACCTCCCTAATTTTGTAATCTTAATACACTTTTTTTTTTTTACAATTTTAATTAAATTCAGGATTTTATATTTTTCTTAAAACATTAGAATTCTACCTCGTGGTAAGTTTTCTCTATTTCTATGCCTCGGTGAAGTTTCTTACCTATAAACTCTTTCAATAAATTAAAAGCATCAACACTATTTTCAAACTATAATATTTCTTATTTAAGAAAAAAAATATTTAAGTTACAATATTTTAATTTACCAGAAATATATTTCTTATTTAAGAAAAACAAAAACAAAATAAAATAGAAAACAACAAAGCTACGAGTGGTTTTTTTTTTCCAGTAAAGTTAAGTGTTACGAGTGGTAATATATATTGCACATTTTCTTTTTCTTTTATTTTTTTTTATGATCTAAACAAAGAACTCCTACAATGCTTTTAAGAAAACTTAAATCTTCTACTTCACATTGAAATGAGACCACTAGGCCAGTGACATTGACAACTCGCAATTAATGTCACCATTTGAAATTCTAAAATTAACTTTCCACTAACTCAAATTAGATAGTTTGTTAATTTAAAAAGTTTTCAAAATTTAAGAATAATTTAGAAAAATAATTTATCTACATTGACCTTTTTTGAAGTGAACACTTATTGCAGGATGGATGGAAAGATAAAGACTCGTTACTCTAACTAGTATCATCCTGAACTTTCAAAAGGCAAATTTTAATTTCAGCCTAAATTCTTGATTTCAAATCTATTCATTTTTTTTTTCAATTGAATCGTGTGTACGTCTATTATAGTCTAACCTTCTTCGACCTTGTGTGATTTTTTTTGGGTAAATTTAATTTATGACCACTTTTGGCGATCTAATTACAAATACATCAACTTTCAAATAGTATATGGTCGAAAAATAATTTTTTTAAAAGTAATTACAAATACGATAAGTTATACTATTTGGATCCAAATTGTCCTCAAGGCCCTTCACATATTAATTTACTAAAACTTTTATTACACAATGTAATGGTTTTAAGCAGTGTACCATTTTTTGTAAGGGTATCCATTCGGAAGATTTGATAACAATATGAAACTTTTATTGCACAATGTAATAGTTTTATTGTATCATGTTATAATTTTACTGCACAAAATATTAAGTAGTGTATATAAAGGAAATCATGTAGTTGGAACCTGTAATACCCCGCTCCAACACATGGTATGATATTGTCCGCTTTGGGCCTGAGCGCGCACGGTTTTACTCTTGAGTTATATCCCAAAAGGCCTCATACCATTTGAAGAGACTATACTACATATAAGCACATCCCCTTTTCCACACCCAGGCGATGTGGGATTAAGCACCTTCTACCCTGTCAGTGTGGTAGCTCAGCCCAGTGTCTGTCTTTGCACCCGCCCACTCACACCCGTCCACAAGGGTTACTACAATCCACCCCCCTACGAGGCCCGACGTCTTCGTCGGCACACTTCTTCCGGCTGGGTTCAGGCTCTGATACCAATTGTAATACCCCGCTCCAACACATGGTATGATATTGTCCGCTTTGGGCCTGAGCTCGCACGGTTTTGCTCTTGGGTTTTACCCCCAAAAGGCCTCATACCATTTGAAGAGAACATACTACATATAAGCACATCCCCTTTTTCACACCCAGGCGATGTGGGATTGAGCACCCTGCGCCCTGTCAGTGTGGTAGCTCAGCCCAGTGTCTGTCTTCGCACCCGCCCACTCACACCCGTCCACAAGGGTTACTACAATCTACTTGGGAAAAGGAGGATGAAATAAAAGCAAAGTATCCAGAGTTTTTTTTTTCACAGGGATGACCTGAATTCCGAGGACGGAATTCCTCTTTTTAGGGGGTAAGAATGTAATACCCCGAAAATTTGGACGGCAATTATTTTAAAGAAATTTGAATTGCTTTATATTATTATTATTATTTTATTTTTTTTATTATTAACTCATGAGAAATGCATTGTCTCTATATTTTATCGTTTTATGTGAGTTGATTTTCCTTTATATGCATTTTATCATTTCATGTGAATTGATAAGTTTGAATGTTATCATTTTAAGTGGATTGTTATATTTTATAGATTCCAATCATTTCATGTAAACTTCTCTGTTTATTTATTTATTTTTTTTATCATTTTATGTGAATTGTTATTTATTATGTGTTGTTTTATTTAAATCTTTTAAATGCTTTGGTTTGGGCTAGGGAGGAATTTGGACTAGAATGATTGGGCTAAGGTTATGTTTAAAATGTTGGGCCAAGGTTATAATTATATTATTATTGCTTGTATTATTATTATTTTGATTTTATTTAGTTTTAGAAAAATCAATAATAGAATAATAATTAAGACAAAAGGAAAAAAGAAGAAATTAGGATTTTTGCCGTTGCTTTACGCACAGAACTGAGGAAGTAAACGAAAGAGAGAAGGGAGTGACGACCGGGTGAACAAGTTGATTCGTCAAAGAGGCAAGTTTGATTCTTCTCTTCCCCTTTGAATCCATATGCATAGTCTAGGTTTAAGAATTTGGTTTATATTGAAAATCTGTTTATAATTGTATTTTGTTTTGTTGCTTCTTGTGGATAAATTTCGTGGGAATTTATTATGCTAAATTGTATATAGGAGTATAGATATATATATATAAGAATATATGCATATATATATTTCATATATGTGTAAATTGTGTAGCAATCGATTTATGCATGACTTTAGGATGCAAAAAGATGTTAATTCGTAAGCCTTCTCTGTTGTGATGGTCTACAAAACAACCCTTGATCTTTAATAAAATAGATCGTGAGAAATTTGAGTTGAAATTTTTAAATTTTGTGAAGAACCCTAGAACTTGTAAATTAGGGGTTTTTGATTCGGACAATTTTTGATGGGGCTTTTTGTACCAATGGGCAGAGGGGATCAAGAGGAGAAGAACGGTACACAAATTAGGCTGAACGGAGGTCGGGGCACGCCGGAAAACACTCCGGAAAACCCCCCAGCGCGCTGCCATGCGCGTTGGGGAAGAAAAGCTCCAACGCGCGTGTTCCCCACTCGCGCCGCCGGCGAGTGGGGGAGCGTCCGGCCGGCGCAGGCGCCGGCCGGTGGCCGAAAAAGGGTTTTTGGGCCCCACTCGCGGGGGCCCACCTCTGGGTCCAATATGGGCCCATTCCGAATAGTTTTGATATTTCTTTTGTATTTTGAAATTTTTGGAAAATTTAAAAATTGGGAAAATTATTTTTTAAAAATACTTTTATAATTCTAAAAATTTCAAAAATTTTATGGCAACTTCCTGGAAGCTTAAGGAGCTTGGGGTTTAAATTTCATGTCGAAATGGTTTACCATTCTCTTTAAATTAGTTTTTAAAGTGTCTAAAAACTGTTTGTTTTAGCTTCTTTAATTTTAGAAAATACTTAGAAATTTCCAAAAATTCCGAAATTTTTACTGTAACTCTCTGGAGGCTAAATGCACTTGAGTTTAAATTTTCAACTCAAAATAATCTTTCCTTGCTGTTCAATTGATTTTTAAAGTGTCTAGAAGTTGGATTTTTCACTTTCTGTAATTTTAGGAAATACTTTTATAATTCCAAAAATTCCCAAATTTGTTTTGTAACTCTCTGGAGGCTAAATACACTTGGGTTTAAATTTTCAACTCAAAATGATCTTTCCTTGTTGTTCAATTGATTTTTAAAGTGTCTAAAAGTTGGATTTTTCACTTTCTGTAATTTTGGAAAATACTTTTATAATTCCAAAAATTCTCAAATTTTTTCTGTAACTTTCTGGAGGTTAGATAAACTTGGGTTTAAATTTTCATCTCAAAATGAGCTTCCCTTGGTGTTCAATTAATTTTTAAAGTGTCTAAAAGTTGGGTTTTCACCTTCTTTTATTTGTTAAAAATATTTCAAAAATTCTAGAAAATTCCAGAATGATTTAAGAGGGTTCTGAGAAGTGGAATAGGCCCAAAAACCTAGATAAAAGTTAGGTTTAGACTCCCTCGTAGAATTGAGTGCATTGGAGGTTGAGTTGGGAAATTGCTTCTATAATGGATGCTTGAGTTATTTGGTTTATTTGAGTATATTTTCCTTTAAGGATATAAATGACCATCAAATACTTGATTATAGTCTACTTGTGAACGATTTGTCTTATGATGGTAATTTCATGTTGGATGATTTGAAATAACGGTTGTGCAAATTTAAATCATAATGCACCTTGTTATTTTATATTGCATATTGGAATGTATCTATGCATTTTATTTTGGCATGTAAGGATTGCCCGGCGTGTCAGGATCGCCCATACCTAATAAGGTATCTATGTATTTTATTTAGCATGTAAGGATTGCCCGGCGTGTCAGGATCGCCCATACCTAATAAGGTATCTATGCATTTTATTTGGCATGTCAGGATTGCCCGGCGTGTCAGGATCGCCCATACCTAATAAGGTATCTATACATTTTATTTGGCGTGTTAGGATCGCCCATACCTAATAAGGTATCTATACATTTTATTTGGCGTGTCAGGATCGCCCATATCTAATAAGGTATCTATATGTGTATGCACATGTTTTCTTTATTTTGAACTTAAAGAATGTGTTCATTGTTGGATGATAAGGGTGTGTTGGAACAATGTATAAGATGATTTTACTTCTGAAAACATGAGCTAAATAGGAAATAACTAGTATGTATATATCTATACCTATTAAGGTATTAAAAGATTAAATGATGGCATGTTAGGATTGCTTAAACTTGATATTCTTTTATATTATGTTTATTTCTGCTGAACGTAAGGAATGTGTTCACGTTTGCATAATAAGGGTTTGGGTAGAATATTATAAATAGTGACTGTTATTTGGAAACACGAAACTGGGTAAAAGAATAACTTGTAGGTTAAATCTATAGACTTTTTTTGTGTCCCTTATACTGAGGGTATGTATATTGGTTCTCTGATTGGGATGTAGTAGATAGAACTTACTCGTGGGTTTAACCCACTGTGTTGATATTTTAGGTTTCAGACAGGTTCCACCGTGAGGATAGAGTTTTAGGGTTTGGTTGTAGCAGACGTCTCATCTCATCAGTTACAGGGTAGGAACTTGTCTTCTTCAAGAGTCATACTATGAACTTTTGAGACTTTGATTGTTGGTATTAATTTTAGAATTTAAAAACTTTTGTTCTTTCTGGTTAAGGGGTCCTTGGGTTACGGGACTTCCAAATTGTATTACCAGAATATATTTATTTATTTATCAATTATTTCAGTTCAATGGGATTTCTGTTCAGCTTTTAGCAATTATTCTATTTCTTTTTTTTGCATCTATGCTTGTTGCTATCAGTGGTTAATATTCCTCAGGTTTTGTGTATGAGACTGGCCACCTCATGCGCGAAATTTTATGGGGGTATTTCATTTGGTATATTGTAGTAACTCTTGTGGACGGGTGTGAGTGGGCGGGTGCGAAGACAGACACTGGGCTGAGATACCACACTGACAGGGTACAAGGTGCTCAATCCCACATCGCCTGGGTGTGGAAAAGGGGATGTGCTTATATGTAGTATGTTCTCTTCAAATGGTATGAGGCCTTTTGGGGTAAAACCCAAGAGCAAAACCATGCGGGCTCAGGCCCAAAGCGGACAATATCATACCATGTGTTGGAGCGGGGTATTACAGTTGGTATCAGAGCCTGAACCCAGCCGGAAGTAAGTGTGCCGACGAGGGCGTCGGGCCTCGTAGGGGGGTGGATTGTAGTAACCCTTGTGGACGGGTGTGAGTGGGCGGGTGCATAGACAGACACTGGGCTGAGCTACCACACTGACAGGGTACAAGGTGCTCAATCCCACATCGCCTGGGTGTAGAAAAGGGGATGTGCTTATATGTAGTATGTTCTCTTCAAATGGTATGAGGCCTTTTGGGGTAAAACCCAAGAGCAAAACCGTGCGGGCTCAGGCCCAAAGCGGACAATATCATACCATGTGTTGTAGCGGGGTATTACAGAACCACCTGGATTCCTTTGACCGAGTCTATTGTATTTTATCTCCTGTAAATCTGCTGTTCAATGTTACGCTATTTTGAATCTGTAACTGCAAAGCCATGTATAGCCCAAATATAAGGACTTCTTCATATCAATGAAAGTAAGTTTTCACATCTTCTTTAGTGTACAATGAGTTGCAGAGGAGTAATTCGGTCTTGTGTATTAAAGGATAGTGAAAAGTGTCAAATACATAAATACTTTTATATAAGTTGCTTTTTGACTATATACTATTTGAAACTTGACATATTTGTAATTAGGTTACCAAAAATGGTCAAAAATTAAATTAAACCTTTTTTTCACATTAATTAATAAAATGTGATATATTAAATTTCACAGTTTAGGTTTCCAGCTTTGGAGAAATTTGAAATTAATGACTTGGAAAGCCTTGTAGCAATATGGGACAACGATTATCCTTGCAAGAGCAAAATCGACTTGGGAACCTCCTCCTATAATGATTCACCCTCCTCCAAGGCCTCCAGACTGGTGAGTTTGGCCTGTTAAATCCTCTTCCTGAGTTGATTAGGGCTGTAGTATTATACCAAGATGCAAATGAAGTTTGATTATTCGATTTATGTTGTTTCGGGTCTATGGCCTGTCACTATGTTTTGGGCTTTATGCCTACTTATTTTGGTTTCACCTAATGCGCTTTAAAGTAAGCAAATTAGATATTTGGATTAGTTGCGCCTGTCCAGCTTCCCTCTTCTCTTGTAAATTCTTCTCCTTCTATACAATTGCTTGAATTTCCCCCAAAAAAATATATATATAGGACAACGAATCATTCCTTGATTTGAAAGAAGAAGATTCCTTCAGCGGCTGAGAAATATCAATGTCAAAAAATGTCAAAAACTAGTAAATGTAATTCCACCCAATGTACTTCCATTGTTACCTGACCTTGAAATTCTCAATGTTTTAACAGTATCTAGAGTTGATGTAATTGCTCAGGAAAAAGGCGGTGATGGGATCATCGTGTTCCCCCAATTAAAGACTATGACACTTGAATTCTTGCCAAACCTCAAAACTTTCTATTGGTTGGGAAGAGGGGGAGAAGATAGGGTACATGAGAAGAATAATATTATGCAACAACAAGCTCTCTTCAACCATGAGGTACACACGTGTGTCCTTAAATAATTTTAATCAACCATTGGGTGCACAATTCAAAGATTCACTTTTCCAAAGCAGTTGCCTTAAATCTGTGATAAACTTTATTATTCTTTTAATTTTGATTTCATCTTATTCTTCTGGCTCAACAACTAAAGTCGTCCGACTTGTGGTTGCCAATTTTTATATCCCAAATTTAACACTAAATTGCATGTACCAACAACACGTACAGCTCAATGACGACATCGCATGAGACGAAGATCCACCTATGTTAATACTTTCTAAGCTATCTTTTAGTATATAATTACTCCATTATCTGGACAAAAGTCCCCTCGCTACTGATTCTATGCATATAATTAGTAACTTTCTGATCACATGAATTGGTAGATAAAGTTTTGCTTGCTTGGAACCCTGTATCTTTTATGGTTTTTAGGTGTTCACAGTTCGAGTACCTTAGAAAGTGTTGGCTGCATTTAGATTTTAGAATGTTGTCATCATCATCATTTCCCTTTCTCCCTAGCTTTTATGGAGTCTTGGACCAAACTCCATTGTTTTGTAATCAATTCAGTGAATGACAGTCATATTTCCATGTTCTTGCATTTTGTCTGAATTACTGTCATGCTTGGTAGGCTTGTAAATTTCTAATAGCTTCATTTGGTCCAAGGGATGGAAAATTGGAAGGAAAGGAAGGTAAGGGAGAAGGAAGAGGAAAGAGAAGGGTATTTTCCTCATTTTGTTCAGTTTAGTAGGAAGAAAGGAGGGAAGAAGGGAAAGAGTTTTACTTGGTCTTTGTTGAAGGGGGGGAAGTGTCAAATAGGAGGGTAACCCTTTCATTCTAATACTTTGTGTACAACAACACGTACAAAAACCATTTCCATCGATTTAATTTAGATCACCAGTAATATAAACAAGCGCAACACTCTCCTCTATTTTCCTTCTATCTCCTTAAAAGTGGGTGATTAGAAATCCGTGTTCTTTTTTTCCTTTCTTTACTTCTCTTAAAATAAAGGTTTACAATGCAGTAAAGTCATTGTGTTAATACAACACTGTGATACTGTATGTGCATAACTTTTTTTCTTCTTTCTATCTCATGTTTCTTTCTCCACTCGCATTACGCATTTAAGATTTTATTGGAACATAATAAGTGTACGAGGATGTGCTATTCTCCCAACATAACACAAAACTGCTTCTCTCTCTTTCTCTTTTATAGTTTGTGTCTCTCTCTCAAAATTATTACATGACAGGGCTATATAGTCTCGCCAATTACAAATTGTCACGTAACCAAATGTTTGAAATTTTTGATTGCATAATATCTTGTGATTGGTTGGGACAATGTAGTCCCGGACCATGTCCTCTTTCTCTTTCATTTTTTTTCTTGTCTAGTCCGGGCTGGCTCTCTCTCCCTTTTTGTTCCCTTTCTTCACTCCTTAATATATAGATATATATATATAGGGTTAAATTCATAAAACCTCCCTCTACTATCAAAAATTCTCATAAAATTCCCTGAATTTTTTAAAACCCCCATCTACTATCAATTTCTGTCATATAAGGACAAAATTAAACGGCTACATCAATTTGATAACGAAATTACTAAAATATCCTTCCTTTATTTAATAAAATAAATTCATAAAAAAAGGTTATTTATAAATGACGGATGTACCCTTTACGAAGGAGCAATTTGAGAAAATTAGAAAGTAAAGGGGGTTTATTGATTTGGTTAAAATCATAAAACCCCCCTCTTGTATAAAAAATTCTCATAAAACCCCTCTCTACTATAAAAAAAATTCTCATAAAATCCCCCTTATTATTAGGGTATTTTAGTCCTTTTAATTTCAACAGATGCGTTAAGGGTAATTTAGTCATTTACACACCACTTAACAGCTCACGTGAGATGCACGTGCGGCTTCTCCATTAATTTTAACGGAAAACTAACGGGAGGGAGCAAATTGATTGACTTTTTAGTATAGGGGAGTTTTATAAGAATTTTTTATAATAGAGGGGAGTTTTATGAATTTAACCCATATATATATATATAAGTTAATTTAACTAGCTTGGTAATTACCGACCACTATTGTGATGACAGACGTTTTATTAACAGATATTTGCCACTTGAACTTATGGTGGAAGTTTTTATCTCTTTTGGCAGTAGATATATCTAGTTTCAACATTCTAAGTTTTTTAGGTTAAAATTTATCTCCTCTTCTATTACTTTTCTTTTTTCCTACTCAAGTTAGGGTTAAGGTTTGTCTCTATACTCTTTATTTCTTGTAGAGTACTAATTTATTATATCATCGTCAACACCATCTTTGCAGTTATCCCACATGGATGGGGCCTAACATCATCCTTGCTTTTGTCCCATAGATGACGTTTGCACATGAAATCTCTTTTTTTATTTCTTTCTATTGTACGTTGTCTTTTCTTAAATTTAATTTTTGTAAGTCATTTTTAATTACTTTATCGCATGTAAAAGTACGTTTTTATTTTATGTTTGACTGAAAAAATTATGAATTTGCAATCCTATTAGTTTTAGAGTTGATGACTTGTCTTTACAGTTAAGATTTTTCTTTTTCTAAATTAGAATTTGAATGGTTTGTGTAATGCAACTTATTCTATATAAATCTTTTTTTTCGAAATCCTTACCTCAAATAACCATGAAAAACCTAATTTATGGTTTAACCTAATATATGAATTTTCTTTTATGGTTTATCCTTACCTCAAAAAATTGCACCTTGTGCAAATTTTTTGACATTAGTTGATGAAATACGATATAATGAATTTCGCAAGTTAGACTCCCAGCTTTGGAGGAATTGAAGATTAATGACTTGAAAAGTCTCACAGCAATATGGGACAATGAATTATTCCTAGGTTTGAAAGGAGAAAAAGATTCTTTTCAGTGATTGAGGAACATTAATGTGTGAAAATGTTAGAAACTAGTGAATGTAATTCCACCCAATGTACTCCCATTGTTACAAGACCTTGAAATTCTTGAAGTTTCAATGGTATCTAGAGTTGAAGTAATTGCTACTAAAGAAGGCGGTGATGAGATCGCTGTGTTCCCTCGATTAAAGACTATGAGACTTGAAAGCATGCCAAACCTCAAAAAATTCTGCTAGACTAGAAGAGGAGGAAAAAATAGGATACTGGAGGAAGTGTGACTTTTGTCGAGCACTTGCGTAGGCCTTCTTGGGGTGACAACGATGTTCAAACCCAAGACCTACTGCTGAGCAAGCTCTGATACCATGTTGATAACCAATGGTGGGTACCTTCTAATGTAACATAAATTCTAATATAAACTCAATAGAGCAAAAGAAAATTCTAATATAAATTCAAGAAAAGGAAAATTCATTACTTTCTAATGTTGCTAGGTGAAGACCCAGCATATTTTCATTTTCTTTTTTATTCTCCTTCTTTCTTCTCTCTTTCCCTAACTGTCTCTATATCTCTCATCTATTTTTCTCTCTCTCTTAATCTCATTTCTTTTTCTTCCTCGTGTTCTTACTTTGTGAGTCTTTATTGTTTCATCTTCCTTGTTTATTTTGCTTAGGTGTCACTGCATTGTAATATTGAAAGAATTTTATCCTAAAGGTTTCGGGACCAAGAAGGTTGAATGTGGAAAACAACAATAATATCATACGTGTTGTTTTTAGTCGTCGGATAAATTCTATAGCTATTAGAAAAAAAAAAAACTCTATTTTTACTTGATTGCAGTCATTTGGTAAAATAGGATGATTATTAAAAAAATAGTTATAGTGGAAAACAACTTATATTTCAGCATGACTTTAAATTTACCACTTCTTAATTCACAAGTAAACTATCATTTCCTCTTTTCTATTTTCTTTTTCTTCTCATATCATTCTTTCCATCACTATTTCCTTAGGTTGCATATCTCTCTCTACTTGGACTTTCTTCTACACACACACTAAGATTAATATAATAAAGAAAAACATATTATAATTAATTTATAAATTTTCAAATTTTGATTTCATAGTACCATTTCAGCTTTCCCAAATGAAAATTTCTAGCTTTGTCTCTCATGTTGTCGTGGCAGTATCAAACATGTGACCGATCCTAAATATATATATTTTCCTAGATGGACAGGGGGGGTTAAAACACGTCAGGGACAAATCTGGAACAAAATAAGAAAAACATGTTTAAACAAAATTAAGATACTGAGTGTAATTTTGTAATGATGTTTTTTTCTTTAAAAAAAAATGGTCGTGTACAATTTTAAACAATAATTTTAATTAACAAAAAACAATATAAAGCTTTAGAAAACAAAAACAATATACATATAACTCTAATCTCTAAATTAGTAATTAAATTAATAATGTGGATAAAATGAACAAAAATAAATTTTTTGTATACATAAGAATATATTATAAATTATATTATTGTTGTATTCTAGGAAACACGGACACAGATACGATACGACACAGATATTACAAAAATACTTCAATTTATCATCAAATTAACAATTAAGAACCAAACAAACTTGTAAACAAAAATAGGTGAATAGATTAAAATAGATTAAAGAACCAGACTTATTTAGTCCTCTACATATATTTAGCTTAGATTTTTAATCATAACTTAATCGCCTATAATTTTTTTCAAAATATTTGAATATACATCACTGCTACGAAGTATCCAGCATGTATTCGAGAAGTGACCAAAAAAATGTCTAAACACTTCTATAAAGTGTTCGACACATGTTTGAGGAGTGTCCAAATGTCTGACAGTGGAACAACACCCTCGGTGAGATGTCCATACTTTCTAGGTTGTATTCTAGCCAAAACCATATCTTATTTTTTTTGCAATTTGTGGTATCATTGTGGTACCTCATAGCATCTGAACCATTACTTTCTAATAAGCTTAACAACAATATGGGGCAACCAATTTTCTTGTGATGTAATGAATTTCGCAGGTTAGATTCCTAGCTTTGGAGGAATTGAAAGTTAAGGAATTGAAATGCCTCACAGTTATATGGGACAACCAATTATTCCTTGAATCTGGAGCACAAGATTCCTTTCGGTAGCTAAGGCTTGTCAATGTTCAAGACTGAGAAACTAGTGAATGTAATTCCACCCAATGCTTTCCAAATATTACAAAAGGTTGAAAGTCTCGAAGTTGTATCATGTGATTTAGTGGTTTCTGGAGTTGAATTCGCTGCTATTGAAGGAGGCAGTGATGAGATCCTCATGTTCCCCCAATTAAAGAAGTTGAAATTTGAAGAAGTGCCAAAGCTAAGTAGTTTCTACTCCTCCAGAAGAGGAGAACAAAAGATAGTGGAGGAAAGTAATATTTCCCAACCACAAGCTCTCTTCAACCACAAGGTACATACGCACTTGTGTCGTTAATTAATCCTAATTAACTATTGGGTGCCCTCAAACAACTGAAATTATTTATGGATTTCAATTCAAATAGATTTCCACTTAACATACCTTGTGTTTTGGTGACTTTGTGTTATTTCATCAACTGAGATTTCATTATTAATGGATAATTGCAGATCTATTTACATCCATCTATTTATATATATAGATGTGCCTAGCTCAAAAGTCAATACCAAAGCATCAAATGAATTACAATAGCTATGAGGGGGAGGGTTGTCTTTTGCCAACAACCTAATATACTGTTATATATACAATTTGAGAAGAATTAATTTTATTTTATACGTAGAACATGAAATGGAATTATAACTGAATTAATTAGAAGGTAGTTAACAAATTAGAGGTAGTCATTAATTATTGCTTGGTTTGCTATACTTTTGAAGTATCAAAATTATAAATTAGAGGTAGTACGAAGATGATATTCAGTAACAAAAATATAAATGTTACCATAATTTTTACAAGGAATTTTTTATTAGCATTCATATTATACTCATATAAGAACATATGCGTCCTTTTGTGATTTATTTTTTGTTATGTTGAATTTTAAAAGAAATATTAATGTATTACTGTTTAATTTCCATTCCTTATTTTCCTAACTATGATTTTGTTTTTGTGTGTGTGTTTAAGGCAAGTAAGAAATGCAAACACCCATTTTGCCCCCACTTGAGACTTGAATTTTACTTTAATTTTGACTAATGCTTTGCTCCATTAATAAATAGTATGCTTTGCAATTATATAATAATTGTGAGTTGGGCCTTTTGGTATACAGAGTACTTCATTACCAGGTGCATCAATTAGCAAATCTCAGAAATACGGAGATGGTGGTGGATCCAGTCTAATGGGTTGTCTATTACAATTCTAATGTACAACAGCTTTACCTTGGACTCTGTTGGAACAAAGCAAATGACTCGAACACCACTCAATTTCCACCTTTTTTTTTATATTATTTTTTGCTTTTTTAGTATATATAAATTAATAATAGCAGAGGAAAATGAACTCAAGCTTATATGAGCTTTAGTTCATTTCTAGATTAGACTATTGCTGCAATGGGGTTCAATTCCCAATGGCAAGTTTGATATTTAACTTCTCTTCAACTTTTTCAATTCTCACAGCAATTGCGACTCTGCTAGATTTAGCCAACCGTTTACTTGAGTCAAGTAAGAGCATTTTTGGCTTGCAATGGCTTGGCCCAAATTGGTGGGCGAGTCCTTGCTTGGCCGAACGGTTGCCTAAATCTAGCCATCCGTTTGGTCAAGTTAAAGCAATAAAAATAATTTGTTTTTTCTTAAAATTCTCTCTCGTTCTTTCTGCATATATATATATATATAATTATATATTTTTTGTGCTTTCTTTACTTAAATTTCTATAACTTTTACTATAAATTTAATTTTTTGATAAAATCATTTCTTTTACAAAGAGAATTCCATGAGCATCAATTTGAGTACTACTTAGGTGTTTGATAAAACTGAAAATTAAATATAAGACTGAATTTTATGTTCTGAGGTTTTTTAAGTGGCAATTAAAAAAAGAATATTTTTGAGCATTCACATTCAGTGATAAGTGATATCAGTGTCACTTAAAATTTAATCCTATTTTAAGTGACGCTTACCATTTTCAGTAATATTCAAATTGCGTTATCAAACACATTTAATTGCATAGGCGCTTAATCCGTTCAGAAATAAACGTTCAATTGAGTTATCAAACACCACATTCGGTTGTGTTGTGACTTAAATAAAAAAAATATTAAAATATTATTATTTTTGACCTAGCGAAAATCTGAATACACTGTTGTGGAGCCAAAATTTGAAGATCCTGACATGCTGATGTGGCTAGCCAAAATTTGAATTAGGAGAAACAAATCTGGCCAAGTCATTGCTAATGACCGAACTCCTCCTAGACGACAAGATAATTTAAATATAGAGTATTTTACCTCCAAAAAATGAGATTTTAGAAAGAAATTTGAGTGTCAACTTTAGGTGAATTTGATAATCAAAGACATGAATTTACAAACTTTTGAAATATAATTTTGATTTTGTTTATAAAATTGGTATATCTAGATAATAGCTTTGATGAAAAATAAAAGAAACAAGGAACATATATATTAGAAAAAAGAAGAAGTAAAAGAAAATGGTACGTAGGAGTTGGCATCGAAACATAAAAGAAGGTATATTATAAAATGATATTCCAAAAAAAGAAAATGTGATGAGTTAAACCTAAAAAGGTCATTTGAATTTTGGTTAACAATGAAATTATATCATCATTATTATCATCATCATCATTATCGTCTTCGTCTCATACAATATTTAATTTTTTAAAAATAATGAAATTATATATTTCATTTAATAGCTTACTAACCAAATTCTTGATTATTATTTTTTCGGTAAATCCAAATTCTTGATTTTCATGAATGACACAATGTGAAAATTTATGATGCAAATCAAGAGTAGAACTAAATATGAGTAATAGATGAAATGTTCATAACATGTTGGTGAAAGAAAAAATTTATGAAATAGAGGGTCAATCTCCAACAATTGAATGGGCTTCAACATCTACGATCGGTTCTTCCTAACATTGATTAGGCTTCAGCTTATATGCACTTCATGGTTTAAATCAAAAAGATGCAGTCTGAACTCCATTCCTACTACCAGTTCAGCTTTAGGGACACATTGGATGTAGATAAAGTTATAATTAAGGGTTAAATACAATGACTTCCTCTGAGGTTTGACCTAATTACACACGGATGAAACTTTTCAAAAAAAAATTACACTCAGAACTCCTCAAGTTTACACACTTATTACTTATACCTCATTATGTCCAAAAAAATATATGATTTGACTAAAATGCCTTCCTTCCATTAATAAGCATTTATTTACAAAAATACCTTATTCTTAGGATAAAATTTCCCTTCAATGAAATAAAATAACTCAAATTAAAGTGGACCGATTTGGAGCTGCAAATCGAAGAAGATAGAGGAGTATTAGAAGATTTGTGTTTGTGTTTATATAATTGTATATGTATATATATGTAGTTATATATGTATATGTGGCAGTTTGAATATTAGAGAGATAATAACTAACCCTCCCCATCGCCGATGGTTTCCAATCAAGGGACATAGTCGATCAATTCTCTCTCATCTCTCTCTCATTTCTATCACACCCCCAGTACCATTGATCCCTTTATTTAGGCACCAATATCGAATCAGTCTTAACTTTTGGGCGCATAGCGATAGAGCTTGCATTCAAGCCGTGACTCTAAAAGGCTCATGCCTCCTTGGACAAGTCTGACCCCCGAAAACTCATCGACAGTTGATGATGTCTCTGATGACGTCCCCTAATCACCAAATACAAAACCCCAGGTGTTTTTTTCATCTTCATCACCATTGCTGCCTCTTGATCACATACGCTTCTACCAAAAGCTCAGTCACCACCCTTACTCAGAACCATTGGTTTTACTGAAACTTCCATCATCAGATTTGCATTCAGATTTCACCACCGTCTTGACTCAGTCTGAGTTTCACATTCTCGAATCTCTGGCAGTTTATAAGGATGAAGCTAGGGTTTTGGAGGTTTTTGGGTCCTCTCTTTATAACGAAGCCTCTGTTGTGAGTTGAAGAAGGTTGGGTTTCTAAGAATAAAAAAATGATGAAAACTTAGATGAATACATGTACAATCATAGATGATTGATGAAATTTGTGGATTTGATCATATATTATGAAGAATCTAGTGTCGAATCCTCTTTTTAACTTGATTAAGTGTATAAATTTGATGTGATTTTTGGTGAATTTGAAGGACTTTGAAATAGTTGATATTAGAATTTTAAAATTGGGAACAGCAAATTAGGCCATGGATTTTAATGATCTTCATCTCAAATTATAGCATGGATCTTAAGGAGTAGATTGGTGTGTGATTTGAGAATATTTGATGAAGTTTAGTCTCGGTAATAGTGGTTGGGAGGTTGTTGTTGCAAAACCGCTTTTGGGTTTGAATTAGTGAAGAAGAAGATGAATAGTGTAATCTCCATGCGCTGGATGTGTGGATCATCATTTTTTTTATACAGGTGGGCAATTTGGTCATTTTACAGGAGCAATTATTTTGGATTTTTTAAAAGAAAAATATTGGGGGTATTAATGTAAAATCATAGCAAAAAGTAAGCTGATTTGGTTAGAGGGGAGGTCAATGCAAGATTTTTGAAAAGTTTTATATAAGTGTAATTAGGTCAAACCTCAGGGGAGGTCATTATATTTATCCTTATAATTAATTTGAATGTGTGGAGGGTAGATTTAGTTCGACTAAAATTAGTTCAAATTGCTTTTTGAAAAACTTTGATAAACTAAATAGTGCTACCAAATTTTCTTTTGAACGTCATGTTTCAATCAAAATAGGATATTTAGAAATTTTTATCTAAATACAACCTCAAGTTTCAATCCTCAACATTCACTTATAAAAAAATCTCCATTCGCACCACTATTTCTCTGACATGACATTGACCATTAAAGACTGAAAAGAAACATCACATTGTTAGTGTCAGTTGTGGGCCATCATTAATTTTGAGGCTCACAAATTGGGACAGAAATCGTCTCCAATTTGACGGCGGCCATTTTGCCTCCATTGTGCCAAAAACGTTGACGTTTTGGAAAAGTTGTGGTTGTGAATGAGCCACATATCTCTATCACCCACAATTTGACAAGTGTCCATACATGGTAACTAAATATTTACTGATATGTATTTTTAGTCTAAAGACCATATATAACACTTATTTATACAAAATACCATATACACTTGACATGTAGAATACAAAATTGTCCTAGAGAAATTCCCAAAATTACAAACTCTATATCTACATGTACAACAATACCATCATACGTACAAAAGTATCGATCAAAATCCAATGTACCGTCATAACTATATGTGAACCCTCTTCTCTCTCGCACTCTCTCTCTTCACTCTAAAACCCTAGATCACTGTAAACACTCATCTCTCTCGCTCTCTCTCAGCCCTAGCTCGCTAGACAAGTTTGGGAAGAACATCGATGCCTGCTTTAAGACACTCCGTTGTGGATCGGCTATTGCTTCTTCCTCTGTCGGTAAGTCATAGAAATTTTATGAAAAACGCACATTTATACATGTATAAAGTAATATATACATTTATTTGTAGTTTGTGGAATAATTATTTTAGTCGATTCGTTGTTGTGATAAATTTTATTATCAAACTTTGAAAAAAATTTCAATAATTATAAAATACTGGAACTCCCAAAAAAATATTTGCCGAGAATATTTTCATTGGAAACAAATGAATATCTTCTAATTATGGAATAGGTTACACCAATTGATTGAATTTGGTTATGATTGGTCTTTCATGTATCTCGATTTAAGATGTTATTTTTGATTGAGTAAGATTGAATTTTTGTTGTTGTCAATGATTTCTGATTTTTATTGATAGTTTATTTGGATGTATGTTTTGAATTTTTTCAATTACTCATGGATGGTTGGTCCTTTGGATATTAATAAAAATGATAATTTGTTGGCATGAGCAAGGGCTATTACATTCAAACCATTAGTGTTGTTACACCAATAATGGTCTTTAGCATGGAATAGAGTGAATAAGGATGCAATTAAAGTCGACTATTGCTAACATACCACAAGTGGGGTGGTTTGAGATATTAGGTTCCGAATGTTACTTCATGATTTTGAGTTTGAGGTTGTATGTGTAAAGGGATAGGTGAGTTGAGGGATCATGTCAAGATCTTTAGGATTGATAATCTAGTGAAGAGCAGGCATGTTACCCTTAAATGTGATTGATAATCTTATTCTCTACAGAACTACACAACCTTTTAGTTTTTTTAGCATTAGTCTGGATGACATGGGTATTTTCTAGATCTAACGAGTCGTCTTCATTACCCTTATGCATTAATGAAACAATTCAGATTTTAGCTTCTCGCCATTTTCACCAATATCAAAATTTTTATGTATGATAAAGAGGTTGACAATATAAATTATGCTATTCATTTTTCATTCTTTAGGTTATCAATTAAATATTCAGACTTTTGTGATAGATACCTAGTACATAAATTTTCCTAGGGTAAATATTTTTTGCATATTTCTTATTACATGCTCCTCTAATTGATTTTTGTTGATGCAATGCATGTTCATGCATGTTTACTCAACACCTAGAATTACCAGTTGCACCTTGTTGTATCATGAATGAGACTAACATTGAGCTTAATTTGAATTATTCAAGTAATAGATTTTTTGCTGACCATTTTACACATTTATTTATATCTTTGTGGTAACTTAAGCAAATGATTCTAGTATGAATGAGCACCATATGAAGTGCATATTGGGGTATTGAATGTGGATTAGACCAATGAAAATGTATGATGGGATAGAGGTTATCTACACACCTGAGTTGTTGCAACCTCAACATCATATAGGGAGGAAAAAAAAAGAACCCAGAAGGGAAAAAGAAAACTGATATTTACTTCTTTTTTGTCATGCAGGGAAGTGCTAGGAGGCTAGCTAGTGAAAGAGAAAGAGAAGAAAATGCTTCTGCCACAATTAATTCTTTGCTGTATAATGTAACATTTAACTTGGAATAGATACTTATTTATTTTCTAAGTAGTAAAAGAAAATATGAAGGAATCAGGAAAAGAGAGCTTCAAAGTGACACTGGAGATTCATTCTTGAGGACAATTTTCTCTTATTCATTTTGCTTGCCTTTCTTTCCCCCATTACTTTTGTTGTTTTAATGTAAATTGTGTAAAATTACATTTTTGGTTCTTGCATATCAGGTTTTTAATTAGAGTTGTGGGTTCCTAACTTGGAAGAAAATCTTAGCTCTAAAATGTTTAGAGGACATATCATCCTTTATATATTGGTTCTGATTTCACAAGCAAGTAAATATAAGATAGATATAACTATGGCATTCAGGCTTTACCCTTTTTTCACTTTTGAAAGTTTGCACTTTGATATCCACTAAACAAGTTCAACCACATATTCACCCCCTCTAGGTGTGTTTTTATCAAACTTTTGAAGCCACTTCTGCATCGCGTAACTCATAGTTAAAATTATATATGAAAAATAGGATGTGATGTTCATTTAACTCAATTATTATTAGCCTTAACTCAGTTATTGAAACTTCATATGAAAAATTAGGGTTTGTAGTGAAATAAAATGGGATGTTAAAATTAACTCAATCCTTGATACTTGAATCGAGAAATTGGGATTTGTAGTCAAATAAAATAAGATGTTAGCCTTAACTCAATCCTTGACGCTTGATCTAAGAAATTGTGATTTGTTGTAAAATCAAATGGAATGTTAGCCTTAACTCAGTCCCTGACACTTGATTTGAGACATTGGGATTTGTAATAAAATAAAATGGGATGTTAACCTTAACTCATTCATTGACACTTGATCTGAGAAATTGAGATTTGTTGTCAAATAAAATGGGATGCTAGACTTAACTCAATCCTTGACACCTGATTTGAGAAATTGGGATTATCAGTAAAATAAAATGGGATGTTTGCCTTAACTTAGTCCTTGACACTTAATATGAGAAATTGTGATTTGTTGTAAAATAAAATGGGATGTTAACCTTAGCTCAGGCCTTGATACTTGATTTGAGAAATTGAGATTTGTTGTAAAATAAAATGGGATGCTAGCCTTAACTTAGGCCTTGACACTTGATTTAAGAAATTGAGATTTATAGTAAAAAAAAATAGAATGTTAGATTTAACTCAATTCTTGACACTTGATATAAGAAATTGTGATTTATCGTAAAATAAAATGGGATACTAACCTTAACTTAGGCCTTAACACTTGATTTGAGAAATTAGAATTTGTAGTCAAATAAAATAGAATGTTAACCTTAACTCAATCCTTGACACTTGGTCAAAGAAATTATGATTTATTGTAAAATAAAATGAAATGTTAGCCTTAACTTAGTTCTTGACACTTAATCTGAAAAAATGAAATTTTTAATGAAATAAAATAAAATATTAGTTTATTTAGTTATTGACACTTAATAAGAGAAATTGAGATTTTTAATAAAATTAATTGGCATATTTTTTTGACATAATTAATTGGTATGTTACCTATACAGTTATTGCAATGAATTTAAAATAATTTACAAATTAAAAATTGATATTTATAATGAGATAAAGTCTCACTTTTGGCAGCACTAAAATCTGCTGCCAAAAGTTCCACTGTTGTTTAAGACCAATGTATTAGATTTGTTCAAGATTTTAAACAATTTATGACGTAAAGAGTAAATGAAGAAATATGAAAAGTTTGGCCTCCTTAGATCAAGCAAATGTATACAAACTATTGAATACATATGAGCAACATTGTGTGGATTTAAAATCAAAATATTGTAATGAGATAAACTAAAGTAAAAAATGTTAATTACAATACAATCATCCAAAAAATACGTAAATATTGATTGTTGCAAGGTTTTAGGTCCTTGTGATACAAATCTAATCATAATAAATTAGACAAAACAAGAAATTCTACTTAATCGTCCTCCAAGTATCACCTTTCTCTACACTCAACCTGAAAATAGAACGAAAATCCGTCAAAAATATTTCATCAGTCATTTTATTAAAAGAAAATAAGTCATGTTATAATTAAAAAGAAAAAACCAAGCAATATATTACCTGTTTTACAAATGAAATATAATTCACATGGCAAAAACATTAATCCGAGTCACTAAAAAAAAAAATCCTATTTTCCCATTTAAGGACTAATGAGTTCTTTATTGCAGCTGAAGCATAGGTTTGTGGAAGATAAAAAGCAGATTTCACGCATAGCATTTCCATTTAATGGTAATATTATGATATGAAATCAAAGACAAAATTTAGATAAATTTAATTCCATACCTCTCCAGGATACGAAGGAAGTCACTAGATCCAGCCACGTGACAAAAATCTGCATTGACGCGAATTTAAGATGGAAACTAATGACAACAATGAAATAAGACGATAAAAAAACTGCATTGACCCAGTAGGGTATGCCATATAATTTAAGCATTTGGATTGGATCCAGATGATAAGCATACAAGCAGCATAACCATTGCGCTCCAACACACAATAGAAGTGATTACATCTTTCCTTTCACTTGAGACAAACAAATCGCTGTTTGGGGTGAAATTGGGATTTGATATGAAAAATTTAGATTTTTAATGAAATAAATGAGGATGTTAACTTTATTTAGTTATTGACACTTAATGCTTGATGCTTAATGTTGAGAACATACCATCTTGAATCACCAAATATGTTGAAAATGTAATATGAAATAATAATTAGATTATGTAATTATAACACACTAAATTTGTACTTCTTTATTGGGGGTATTGAATTTGAAGAGCAACCGCATTCTCTTACCCCTTAACAACTCCCTCTTAGATATCAGTTTCATGAATACAAACTACATATTTGAGAATGTTATCTTCAGCGACACAAATACGTCTATATATAAATCTAATTATAATAAATTTGACAAAAGATATAAAATATAAAATAAAATCTATTTAGAAGTCCTCCAATACCATCATTCTATACACTCAACCTGAAAATAGAACGAAAACATGTCAAAAACATTTCAACATTCATTTTAAAAAAAATAAAAAACTCATTAGAATTATTAAAGAAAAAAGCCAACCAATTTATTACCTGTTTTACAAACGACAAATGTCTTCGAAATATCATACCATGCACAAATTCCATTATCTGAAAGTCCCAAACACAACAACATTTTCTATCTTAGCAACAAGATATCCTAAATATATTTTCTATTTCACAAATAAGATTCATGTGTTCAATTGTAAGGGCATGTGTGCTAGTGAGTGCACCCACACAATAAAAGGAAAGCGTTCAACTATTAAACTTAGTTCCAATCATCATTCTGTAGTGTTAAACTCTATGATTTTTTCACTTCCTCTAATTTTTCAATAAATCTTTTTTTTTACATGTTGATACCCCTTTCTTGTATAAAAACTCAATATACAATCAAAACAAAGATTACATTTTTTTTCTTCATATTTCACACTATTAAAACTCAACTAGCTCAATTACTTTGACCAATTAGCAACACAAGTAATCAAATGAGAAAAATTGGTTGAACCATGCCAAATATCTATAATAAAATGACACTAGCAACTGAAGCATTTTTTTCACTTCCTTTTCTCCCCCTACTAGTTTATTTTCATTCCAAAAGTATCTTTAATATGCAAATAATGTGAAATTGAAAGGTAAAGGAAGGAGCACTTTATATGTTAAATTTTGAATTATCATATCAAAGGCTGGTAGAACTTACCATAAGATATAGATTATAACCAGCCTTTGGCCCCCAATATGAATATGCACGTATGACAAAGTTGCATGCTATGTATCCTGCAAACAGCTAAGCCAATTTCAGTAGAAGAATTAGTATGTTGAAACACATAGAAAAAGCAACATGCGTATTTAAGCAAAATTGTATACTATGTATCCTACAAACAACCAAGCCAAACTTAGTAGAAGAATTAGTATGTTGAAACACATAGCAAAAACAACATGAATACTTAAGTTAATATATTCAATGTTACAAGGGAGTGATTAATTCAATAAATATAAAACTGGTTAACTTAGATCTAAGACTATATCATTTGAAGATGGACTCAAATGTAGTAGTTGCTAGGGTCAATTTATTAAGAATTGAAATCAGAGTTTTACCTACATTAATTATTTTTTTATTCCCCAACGTTAATTTTCTATTTTTCCCTTAACATTAATTAATTTTCATTTCATGTGTAACAAGAAAAAAAAATTACAATTTCTCTAAGTTTTTTATTCAACAACATCATGTATCTAAAATTCAATTGCAAAGCACAACATTTGCGATTTCCAGTAATATCTATTAGTATGAGATCAAATTAACATATGTTGATGGATCTAAAATTCAATTGCAAAGCACAACATTTGCGATTTCCAGTAATATCTATTAGTATGAGATCAAATTAACATATGTTGATGGATCATAGAATACAGAGGATAGTAAGATCAAATGTTGTTTGTTCAATGATTTGATATGATCAATGCATATAATGAGAACATTCCACAAATCAAAAACCCCCAATTTGCAAATTATATATAAAAACAAGTAATAAAAAATAAATTGCATGAGATGAATAGAAAAAGATAGCGTAAGTCACCTGATTTGCGGAGAAGAGAATCGGCAGGAAGAAAAAGGGTATGTCTCTGTCCTTTGAAGATAGACTCAAAAGGCATTATGAAGATTAGGGTTTCTCCCATCACTCAAAAGTAGTTTTTTTTTTTTTTTCTTTTGAAGCTAAAATTGATAATGTAAAGTAAAGCAAAAAAAAAATCTACAAACCAAATGTTGAAATGATTTAGTTCTCTAAGGTGCCACTACATACCCAGACATTACATTAAGATTATGTTTGGATATACAATTCAAACTTAACATCAAACATTTGTCAATGTCCCTAACTCCTTGGCAATATATACAACATGTCGTTGAGATCCAGATTTCTTATAATAAAATTCAACATCATATCATAATATTCATACAATACATTCTAGTAAACTAAATTCAATTTTAGAAAATAATTCATAAAACTCAAATCAATCGACAAAGAGAACAATAAAACAAACACCACCGGTACAAACTGCTCCAAAAACATTCAAATAGAGAATTTATGGAATCAAGGTTTAGAATGAGTACAAATAATACGAAGTCATGAACAAGGCTATAAAGCTGTTGATAATGCACTTTGAACCAAATAAAACTACTAAAGGACATAATACAACCCTTAAAAGAAGCATCAAAAGAAAACAGAGCCTATGAAAATACCACCAGGTAAACATCAAAATAGGCATGAAAATACCAGTGGGAGACAAATCCCAATTTCGACAACAGAAGCCATATTCACAACATATAGAGCATAGAGGAAACCAACCCAAATAAATAATAGGAATATCATAAGTTGTCATATAAGAACTATGATCAGCAATTGATTTTTCTTTTTCTGCATTTTCTCACCAATCAACCAGAGACTAAGAACACCAAGTAATCAAAAATTGGCCAGAAAAAATCAAAATAATTTTGGAGAAAACAAAAATCAAGGAATGCAAATAGTTTCAATTTATATGTATGTATGTATGTGTATATACACAGAGAGAGAAAGAGAGAGAGGAGGAGGGGGACCTCAGAGAAAATTGAAGCGAGAGATCTAATCGAGAGAAAACTGAGAAGGATTGGAGAAGAAACTCTTTAGGCGAATGGCTTGAGCTTCACCACCTTCGTCGTCAAGAAGCTTACGAAAAGGCTCGAATGGCTAAAAATAATCTGATTGTTCTTTGCCTTCGAAGAACTGATCGAGCCTTTCTTTTGAGAATCTGAGGAGCCAGATACTCTCTTAGATTTTCCTCATTTCTCATACAAATGCGTTGAAGATGCGAACCCTAACGAGAATCGCCTATGGGAGCTTTTGATAATTTGGAGATTTTAGAAAGAGGGGGATTTTGAGTGCTTTTGTTTTGAATTTCAAATTGAAACTGTTTGAATTTCAAATTGAAATTGTCTCAGAAAGAAATACGTATAGACTATTTTCAAGTTTCTAATACGATATACATATCTCATTTTTAATACGGTAAAATATAAATACGGAAAGTAAATAACAATTTATTGTATTTACCCACTCATTCAAACGCGGTCGTTTTTGGCAAACTGGAGAAAAAATGGACGCCGCAGTAAGGGAGACGATTTTCTTCCCACAAATTGTAGTCCTACTCGCAGTATTGTTTCTGAAATGACATTAGTCATTAAAGATTGAAAAGAAAACATCACGTGTTGCTTCTGTTGTGGGCCATCGACTCTTTGGATAAGGTTTTGCAATCGTATCCAATACCAACAAACCAATTAAATTAGCTTGCCTAAATAAGCAGATCTTACATTTTTATTTTTAGTTTTTTTTCCTCATATGGAATAAATATATATTTCTATATATGTTATAATGAAGTTAAGAGAAAGAAAAACGAATCAAAAACATGAAAAAAGAAGTATGCTAACAACTGTAAAGGCTAGTTTGGTACGCAAGAATGAAATGGAATTGAATGAGAATGAGAATAGAATGGAATGACCATTCTCATTCCAATGTTTAGCTGCGAATAGAGAATGATGTAGTAATGAAATGATAAAACATTCCAACATGTTATACTTTTTTATAAAAGATAATCAATTTTAAAAATGGGACATTTAACCAACTTTAATTTAATTATCATATAAAAAAAATTAATTACCCATTCAATTAAAACTTTCTAAATCAAGATCTAATCCGTCTTTTTATTCTAGTCAAGAGATTAATATAATCTTTTATACTAAAAAAATAATACTTTATTAAAAATTGAAAGTGATAAAACAAGAATTTTCATTTTCTTTCACAACTTAAAATATAGTAAGTTATATATATGGGCATGTGACATATATATATATATATATATATATATATATATATATATAGGCGTGTGGCAAGTATATAACATACATATTATATATAGAGAGAGAGAGAATTTAATGCTAATTACCTATATATATATATATATATTCTGGAGTGAGTTGTAAAAGAGAGAAAAATTAATGAAGAGAGAGATGATGATTTTAATAAGAAGTGAGAATGGAATGGTCATTCCATAACTCAAGAAGAGGAATGGTTTTGTTGGAATCAGCGTTCTAAGGGAATGACCATTCCATTTCTAATGTAGCACAACAAACAAGAGAAACAAAATCAAAGGTGGAATGATCATTCCATTCCACATCCATTCTTACATACCAAACTAGCCCTAAGTACTCTATCTGGGTGGAGAAGTAGGAATAACAATAGATAAAGAAGGATTGAACCCCGTAACACATCCAGAAAGACAATAAGCACATCTATACATCAATTCCACCTGAATAATGCATAACAAGCAGGAGATTAACACGAGAAGATAGAAGAGGACAAATCCCATTCTCATTGCAACCGAAGGGCTTCCATGAGGAGATTTGAATTTCCCAATAGACCAGACTATAAACTTAAGAAGCTCCATGATCCCTTTTTGGACAGAAATCACATCATATGATAAGAATTTGAAAACAATATTTGTTTCCTCTCCCTCCAGGTCACATAGATAAAGGCTGCAAAAGCAATTTTGATAATTGTTTCTTGCAATCAAGGACCTTCCCTTAAGAGAAGCAGCACCCCACAGACCAAGCTCTAGAAGTCATTAGAAGACCACTGAATGCAGCACTTTGATAATTGTTAGATTTGGGCATGACGTCAAGACGATACAAACTCTCCTACTAAATCAACCGCAATTTAAGCAAAGTGTTGCTCCTAATTTAGCACAAATTGGGTTACAACCAAGTAAGTTTTAGAAACAATGAACAATCTCCTGTTTGATCAAAGTAGGATTATTCACTGCCTCACCACTGGAACTAGTAAAACTCATAATCTCTCTCTCTTGTTCAGTCTAGACTCGACTGTCCTGAAGAAAAAATGAGTGGTTTGGTCACCTGAAGCAAGCCACTTGATCTTAGATTTTTGCTTATAAAATTGCTCTTCAAAGCAACTTAAACCAGCATATGTTTCGGCATAACTTTTGTCAAATCTCGAAGATCAGAGCATTAACAGGGTCATTATCCAAACTCATGTGGACAGAATGTAACATATGCTTAGCTTGATTAACCCTAGAAGATATGTCACCAAATGATTATGATTAAGAAGCTTCAAGGAATGGTGGAGAAGCTTAAGCTTCTTAACCACTCTATACATAGGAACCCAGTGATGTTTGTTGCCCAAACACTAGCAACAGTATGAAGAAAGTCGAGATGAGTATATCAAAAATTAAAAAACTTAAATGAAGAAAATCTTCTCTGATTTTGAGCCCCCAGAACCTAATGGTATTGAAGTCACCAAGCAAAAACCCAGGAAAACTAGTGGAATATATTTTGGAAAGAGAACTCGAAAGTACGTGATAAGTTCATAACCATGATAGAGTAAAGAGCAAAGAAAATTTTGAATTTGCACGATTAAGATAACATAGTCAACCTAATTTTTATTTCTATTATTTTTAAGATAGTGAACCAATAACATTGCTAAAAGCATGCTCAACAATGAATTTGCTCACACATTAAACCAATATATATATTGTATATGGAATTTATCCAAAGAGTTGAGAATAATTAAGGCCAAACCAGTGGGAAATTATGGACCTGTGTGCAGAGGAGAAATAGGAAGATAAAGAGGGAATCTGTCTGTGGACTTCACTGGTGGGGCTCACCGCGATTTTATTATCCTTCGAAGCTCTTGTGCAACTGCTTTCATGGTTGGCCTTTCCTCTGGACTCTCTTTATGGCATTTTAGTGCGACTTCTATGCATGCCAATAATTGCTTCCATTGACTCTCACAAATGTTTTTCGGATTCATATATTTTTCAGCAGCTTCCACGCAGGCCTGATGCATATTTTTTTCGTATTGATTCGTAGTAGGATCAAGATCAAGATCACTTCGCCAAACCCCCTCTTCCAGATCAGAACCGCCAAGTGATGATACTGAAAAACTAGATTCACGTCGTAAAGTAATGAAAGTTTCTCCTGACAAAATTTCAAGCATTAGGGATCCAAAGGAGTAAACATCACACTTCTCAGTTAGTTTTGATGTTTCACAGTATTCTGGAGCAAGATATCCATAAGTCCCTCGTACACAATTTGTTTCTACGTATTCCTCCCCTGAAGGGATTGATACTGAAAATTTAAAATCTGATAGTTTGGCAACATAATTAACATCTAAATATACGATTTTTGGTTTTACATTCCCGTGGATGATGGGCATGGACATCCCAGTGTGAAGATAGGCTAAAGCATCAGCAGTCTCCTTGGCAACCTTTAATCTACAATCCCATGCTAGTAGTTGATCATGATTGTTACGCTCTGTAAAAATACAGTCGGAAAGAGCTCCGTTTTCTGCATACTCATACACTAGGACTGGAGCTGCAGTTTCAAGGCAGCAGCCCAAGAGCACAAGTATGTTCTTGTGGTTGTTCAACTGTGATGCAAACACAATCTCATTAATAGCAAGTCCTGTTCCATCCATGCTATTAAAAGACTTGACACATATTTGACGGCAATTGAAGGAACCCTTGTACATCTGGGACAAACCATCGTCCATAAACTGCTCGTGATAGTTATTGGTTGCATTTGCAATCTCTTTAGCAGAGAAAATTCGGAAGGGATTATATTTTCCATCAGATGAATGGAGCAGCTCTTCCAATAACATGCCTCCATTGTGCAACATGCATCTCTCCTTCTCCTTTTCCTCTTCTGAGACTCTACTACTCAACATATTGCTTCTTCTGAATTTCAGTATGCTTAATGAGGTGCCCATGCGGTACTGCAGAAACAGTAGACTAATAATTACAACTTTACTCACAATAACCATCTTATGATTAATGATCACCAATTCACTAAATTTTTGTAATACTAATAATATTTTCCTAAACCAACTTATTTATATACAAATATATATAGATATATATATACTGCCTAAAAATTTTTCCATTAACCAAAAAAACAAAATACCTATCAATAATTTACATGTATTGCTGTAGGATTTGGATATCTCAACTATCAGTTGTTTGAGAATAAATAAATACACATACACATAAAGAATAAAAAAAGAAGTACAGTACTTCACAAAAATCAGATTTAAGAAAGCTAACAATATTTTGCGAAGCCAAAAATGGATAGTAAAGAAGATACAGCTAACCTGGTTTTGAGATATTCCGTCACTAATTTTTCTATCTGCTCTCTTTGCCTTGGAATTTATTATAAATTGATAAAGAATGCACAAGCCATGAAGAGCCTTAGGCTATAAGATCATTACTTTCTGAATTTGAAGATGCAAGATAGAGCATGAATATCTAGTATCTATACTATACAGCTCTTCTCTCTCTCCCCCTTTCCCTATATTTTCTTGAGGAAGACTGGAAGTCAAAGTCTTCCTATTCTTTATTCTTTTTTTTTATTCCCCTTTTCTGTGGTAGGTGGATTATTTTATATTCATGCAAGATAGAGCATGAATATCTAATATTTTTTATTCCCCTTTTCTGTGGTAGGTGGATTAGTTTAGCCCAGGTAAACTAAAGTGGGCATGGGCCTAAGCAAACTCGGAATTAAGCCCAATACAAGTTCAACTGAATTACAAAAAAATTCCCAAACTAGCAGTTATAACGGCTATTAAGCTAGAGACGAATATAAATTCTCTTTCTACTACAAATTAAATAAAATAAAATAAAATAAATATTGCCAAGATACAACATACAATCCAATGATCCTATCAATACAATTTACAAACTCCCTTCAATGGCATAGCATTAACAAGATCCTTATCCTTTCCTAGTTTTCCTTTGAAACCACTCAATGCAGAATGATTCTTCACTGCTCAAATACCAAGGATTTGTACAAGTATTGGAGGATGCTAAAATCCAGTATACACAATGGTTTCCAAGTAAAGTTGCAGAGTTGATTGAGTTTCATATTTGACATACTGAATGAATGCGTCATTTCATGCATTGCGTTCGTCATGTCAGTGAGGTGGAGGATTTGTTCTTCAGGACTTTGAGGGAAGGGCCCTGGCAGCGGTTATTGTAGCTCCATATCACACTCACTCAGCTCTGTTGTTGTATTGCCGATCCTTGTCAAGAAAAAAAAAAAAAAAAAGTTATAGCTAAAAGGAATAGGAAGGTAAAGGGGACCTGTTCATACATGACCTCTGGGCTAATGAACTTATATAATACTGACTATATGTCCAATTCGATGATACAATGACACCAACTGCATTGCTGCCCAAAATGCAAGATTAGTGATGGTAACTGGTAAGCCATGACATTTTAAATAACAAATTGAAGCTAGGGGGTTGATTTTTTTGGCAAGTTAGTGGGTCAATTTTACCAGCTTGTGGAGATTATAAGTACTCCCGCAACTTTAATTTAGGGAAGATTAACACCTATATTGAAGCTTATCCTTATGGCAGCAAAAGGGAAAAGAAAAGAAAAAAAGCACTATATATTTGTTTATGTGTAATAAGAGACGACTACATTCAAATAAATAGGTTAGTAATACACTTGATGTTTTCTATTTCTCTGACAACATATACCCTATTCATTTGGCCAATATTATGTAAACATTACAAAAATCACCATACCAACAGTCCAAGCACATTGACAGAGTGACAAACTTCATAAAAAAAGTATAAATAGGACCCTTGTCTAATTTTCCTTGAAATAACTATACACTAAATGATTTCGTAATGCTCAAAATGATGAAAACAACACTGTTTACCTCTTTAATTTATACAAGTCTTTAAGTAAAGCAACGAGACATATAGAGCTGATTGATATCAGCATTGAAATAATAGCACGAGCTGAAGGTATGCTTAAATGGGAATATAGCATAATGCAACCAAATCAGAAAGTGGAGAGAAAAAATGAAAATTTTGGCCAAACTCTGGACAAAATAAATTCTGTAAAATCCTGTATAGTAGAAGTCAATAATTGAACACTTGGATATCGTGGCTGCCCAAATTTTGCTGTGAAGTTAAATCTCAGAGGAGTCTAGATTCAGGCCAACCAATGGAAAATTACGTTTCATATGCAAAGAAGGAATAGGAAGATAGAGGAACCTGTTTGTCATGACTGGTGGGGCTCATGAACTGCTGTATTGAAATGTTACTATCCTTCTAAGCTCTTGTGCAACTTCTTTCATTGTTGGCGTCTCCTCTGGACTATCTCTATGGCATTTCAATGCAAGTTCTGTGCATGCCATTAATTGCTTTGAGTGACGTTCCAAAATGTTCCCTGCTCCCACATACATTTTAGCAGCCCCCATGATAACATGTTGCTTGTACTCAGCCACATTAACATTTGATAATTCCTGATGAGAACGATGCACCTCCGACAAATTATTAACATTCAATAAATCCTTATGAGAAAGATGCAACTTCAGCAAATCATTAACATTTGATACATCCTGATCAGAAGGATACACCTCCAGAAAATCACCAACATTTGATATATCCTGGTCAGGAGGATGAACCTCCAGAAAGTCATTAGCATTTGATATATCATGATTAGAATTATTCAGTATTCACCTCTAGGGACGACAAATCTGATTCACTTCGACTAATGCCTCTTAGATTATTGAACCTTTCCAATAATGACCTGTAAATTTCTTCTGACAATATTTCAACCAATAGTGATTCATAGGAGTAAACATCGCACTTCACAGTAAGTTTTGCTGTTGCAAAGCATTCTGGAGAAACAAATCCCTGAGTCCCTGTCACTTCATCTGTTTTTATGAATTCCACCCCCGAAGGGATTGATACCGACAAAGTAAAATCTGATAGCTTGGCAACATAATTTCCATCTAAATATATGTTTGTCGGTTTTACGTTCCTGTCAACGATAGGCATGGACAACCCTGTGTGGAGATAAGCCAAGGCATCAGCAGTCTCCTTGGCAACCTTTAACCTACAATCCCATGGTAGTATCTCTTGATGATTGTTCGACCCCCCTGTAGAAGGCTTAAAAATGTGATCGGAAAGAGCTCCATTTTCTGCAGACTCAAACACTAGCATTGGAACTTCAGTTTCAAGGCAGCAGCCCAAGAGCATGAGTATGTTCTTATGATTGTTCAGCTGTGATGCAAACACAACATCATTAGCTGCCATCTCTAGATTATTTCCAAAATTAGAGTCAGTGCTCATTGACTTGACAAAAAGTTGATGCCCACTGAAGAATCCCCTGTACATCATGAAGAAACTATCCAAAATATATTGTTGGTCATAGTCATTGGTTGCTTCTGCAAGCTTTTTGGCTGAGAAAATTCGGAAAGGATTACATTTTCCATCACATGAACAGAGGAGCTCTTCTAATAGGAAACCTCCATTGAGCAACATGTACCTTCCTTTTCCTTTTCCTTTTTTGAGACACTGCTGAAGTCATTGAATTTGCTTCTTGTGAGTTTAGGCATGTTTAACGAGGTCCCCATACTGCACCCAAAACACAGCCTACTATTTGGAAAACTCCTCAATAATCTTCTCATTAATTAAGAAAGCTTATTTGAACACAGTCAACCATTTTATATATGATTGGTTATCAATAAACTAGATTTGTTAACAAAAATGAAATACCTGTCATCAGTCCATAAATTTGTAGAAAATATTATTATGTATCAATACACACACAAACACAAACGCATCAATGATCACTACGTACAGGACTTTGTGTTTCCAGATTATTAGTATTAGAGGGTAGAATCAAAAAATTATTGGCAAAAAAAATAAAACAAATACATAATTGTGCATAAACATAAACACTAGCAACAAAAATTTACAAGAATTACATTCAAGAAAGTTAATGGTAACTAGATTCTACCTGAGTTCTATTAATTCCATGCTTACTTATACATGGTGTCTTACTTTTGTACAGATTCACAACATAAATTCTCACAAACTTATATAGAAGCTTAGGAGCACCAAAGTGAAAGTGAGCAGAAATTCTTCGTTGCAACTCATTTTCATTGCATTCTGTTCGTTTCTTATAGAGATCCCTCTCTCACAAATGATTTTATTGATCTGATGAATTCAACAATACTGAGGAAGAAGATCGACATAGATGCAACGTCCAAAGAATCTCTACTAAAAAGTATGTTTATTATTGTGATCATCAGGCTTTGACCTTCACTCAATTAATAAGGCATGCAAAACTATCATTCACTTTTCTGATCAGTAATGAGGGCACAACTTAAAACACTTATACGGATCTCGGAACAAAAACTGATATGCATTAATTTGGTTTCATCAATATTCGTTATGCAGTGAATTTCTAGTTGGACCTTTTGAAGCAGTCATTTATTACAAACAAATCTTAAGAGTACTCGAGCCGCAGCTAATCCAGTGGCCCAAACCTTCTAGATATTGCTGGAAATGTGCAGAACAAGAGGTTCAATCACCTTAAGGCCAACAATCCTAGGAAGATCATCTTCATCTTTGCAACTATGGGAGTCTTTTGTCCTTTGTTCATTCATCTTTCATTAGCATAATTAGTAGATTCTCAACCATCATATATGTTTTTATTATTTACTCTAATATTGTGCACCAAACACAGGCATATGTGGACTGATTGACGGTGCCTTAAAGATTTTGTACAGACAAGTTTTTCATCGAATTTGCTAATTGATCATAATTACTGTTGGTTGCAGGTCTAGTGTCGGCACACTGATATAGTGATATTGGTATACTTCACTCTGTCCAAATTGTATGCATCCCAATGAAGTTGGACAATCAAACATCATTCAATGCCAAATTTCATACCGTGCAATAAAACCATAAATGATCAAAATAACAGTTTATACATATTTAAATTAATTACGATTTTTAATACACATCCCAATATCCATAATAAATTCAAATCTTGATGAGGATTTAGCATCGTTATAACTAGATCTAGCCAGAAAATCCCTTTCAAGGTAACATGGAAATAGTCAAACCTACTACATCTTGAATAAAAGTATTCTTCTTCTTCCTCGATTCACAAAGTCTGGAATCTCATCAGTTGTTACCTGAAAGAACTAAGTAGAAAGTGAGCTCACAATTCGACAAACAATAACTCAACCTCACAACGAGTGGATTACCCGTGCATGATAATGTCATTGACTGGTGGGAGGGATTGATGGAGTGTTGCACTGAAATCTTATAATCCTTCTAATCTCTTGTGCTACTTCTTTCATTGTTGGCCTCTCCTCTGGAGTATAACTATGGCATTTGGATGCAAGGCTCCATGCCATTGACAGCTTCCATTGATCTTCCAACATGATATCTGGTCCCATATATTTTTTAGCTGTCTCAAAGATAAATTCATGAAGATGTGGCTTTCCCTCGCCCAGGTTGAACGCACTTGATTGAACAGAAGAAGATGTTGTCGCTCTTTGATTTGATGCAATAAAATCAGGATTATACCTTGCCGCAACTCCCTCAACAAAATTACAAGCACCACATCCACATGATGCCAAAATAGATTCAACTTGAATCTCTAGATCCAAATACGAGATACCTCCTCCTGACAAAATTTCAATCAATAGCGATCCAAAAGAGTAAACATCGCACTTCTCAGTAATTCGAGATGTGTGATAGTATTCTGGGGCCATATATTCAAAAGTCCCTTGCGCCATATATTCAAAATACCCTTGTGAAATATCGTCTCTTTCCACGTATTCTTCCCCTGAAGGGATTGATACTGACATACTAAAATCTGATAGTTTGGCAATGTAATTTTCATCTAAAAAAATATTAATCGGTTTTACATTCCGGTGAATGATGGGGATGGACAACCCTGTGTGAAGATAGGCCAAAGCATCAGCAATTTCCTTAGCAACTTTCAACCTACAATCCCAGTTGAGTAGTAGCTGGTGGTCATGATGATTGTTAGACTCTGCTGTAGAAGACTTAAATATATGATCAGAAAGAACTCCGTTTTCTGCATACTCGTACACTAGCTTTGGAGCTACAGTTTCAAGGCAGCAGCCCAAGAGCATGAGTATGTTCTTGTGGTTGTTCACCTGTGATGCAAATACAACTTCATTAATGGCAGAGTTTACATCATAGTGAAAAGACTTGACACATATCTGACGGCCATTGAAGAAACCCCTCTTTATCTGGAACAAGCCCCCATTCGCAAATGGGTCGCTATAGTTATTGGTTGCTTTTGCAAGCTCTTCAACTGAGAAAATTCGGAAGGGATTATATTTTCCATCACTTGAATGGAGCAGCTCTTCCAATAACATGCCTCCATTGCCCAACACCAATCTCTCCTTTTCCTCTTCTTCGGAGGCTCTGCTTCTTAATTTCAGTATGCTTAATGAGGTGCCCATACGTATGGCAGCCTAGTAATTAGGAAACATACTCTTCCTTAATTATCTTCAAAAGCAATTAATTAATGAAAAAGATATCCTAAACAAGTTTTCTCACAGTAGTAACCATCTTATCATTAATGATGATCAATTGACTAAATTTTTGTATTACCAATCATATTTTCCTAAACGAACTTATTTACATAGAAAAATATATATGGTGGCCTAATAATTTTCCCATTAACCAAACAAACAAAATACCCTATCAGTCAGAGTACATGTATTGCTGTAGGATTTGGGTATCCCAATTATTAGTTATTAGAGAATAAATAATTGCACATACGCATAAAGACTACAAACAAACAAATACTTGACAAAAATCAGATTCAATAAAGCTAACTATATTTTGCAAAGGAAATGATGGATATATAGGAAAGAAGATTATTCCCAACCTGATTTTGAGATATTAATTCCGTCACTAATCTTTATCTGAATTTGAAGATGCCAAGAGAGAGCTTGAGTTCTCTTTTCTCTCTCTCTCTCTCTCTCTCCCTCCCTATCTTTCTAGAGGAAGACTGGAACGGTAAATGGGTGGTCGGTGGTCCGCCCCATTTGGGTGACATAGTGGGCTAGGTTCACATTTAAAACAAAACAACAAAAAAAAGGGGAAGCAATACAAAACAAACTCAAATCAAGGGTTGCTGAAGCGCCTTGTAAGAGAAGCAATTGAAAACAACAGTGGGTGTGTGACAGCAGGCTGAAGAGAGAGAGAGAGAGAGAGAGAGAGAGAGAATGAAGAGAGTGGGTGTGTTCTTCGCTGGAAAATCTGACGGTGATCTTTGTTTAGATTTGGATCAAATTTTGGACGGTGATTTCTCTTACTAATACTTTAAAATTCATCTGATTGGTGAGTATGCTATATATCTCTAGAGAAGAACCTTATGCACCCATTATTCCTAGGCAGTGAAAGTTGGAAACATAATTTTTTCTTTTACGGATTTTTTCAAGTAAATATTAGTGTCAAGTGTGGATTATTTTATTGTTATTTATTTGATTTTATTTGTTAATATGAACTCATCCTGTTTTAAGCTGCACAAAGACAAATATTGCTGCGTGTGTTATTGATTTGTAATTTGTTTCCGATAATTGGTATTGGAGTCCAAATTATTTTGGGTTTTATTTCTTGTGTGATTTAAAATGAATGAGAAATCGGCTAGCATGATAAAATTGACTTCATCAAATCATTCAAGGTGATGAGAGGCAAACCAACTACCAAGTTCGACCAGGATTGAAAATTAATACATAGAATATTAGACCAGTGTTTCATCATGTTCCCAAAGAAACTAAAGCTAATGTTGTTTGAAAAAATTGTAATCGGCATACTTCTCAAAATAAAGCTTCTTATTCCACATCAATACAAATTCATTCCCCTTTTCCATCTTTCCTTTCGCATGTCACATACATATAATATATATCCACTGATACAATTATATATGTATACAAACTCTCACGCACGATATAAGAGTACACAAGACTCTTGCATGAGCAAGATTTAAAGAGAGGTAGATGTCGATTAATCTTAATCCCATTTTTAAAGGGACAACTTTTTAGTCTCAAATTCGAAATCTACCATTTTTGGACAGAGACACTTATCACCGCACCAAGGGCGACCTCTAAATGATAGCAAAACTACAAAAGAAAAAAAAAACTATTTATTTTAGAAATATACAGAAAATCAACATTCAAAGAAAGAAAAAGGGTGGAAATTACTTTGCTGCTTTTTCATTTTTATTTTCTTCCAGAACATCTACCATGTTCATTTGGCTAATATTATGTAAACATTACATAGATGAATTATTATATGAACATTGCAAACACATTTGAAACAGAGTGATAAACCTCTGGAAAAGACAACATTTTAAACAGTAGAGATCCAAAGGAATAAATGTCACACTTCTCAGTTATCTGCCTTGACACAGCACATTTAGGGCCAAGATAATCCCCAAGTCACATGATCAAAATAACAGTTTCTCTAATACACATCCCAATATACATAATAAATTCATTCAAATCTTGATGAGCATGTAGCATCGCTATAACTAGATCTAGCCACAAAATCCCTTTCAAAGTAACTTGGAAAAACCTAATACATCTTTGAATAAATGAACTCTTCTTCTTACAGAGTCTGACATCTCATCATTTGTCACCTGAAAGAATAAGTAAAAAAAGGTGAGTTCACGACTCAAACTACAATAACTCAACCTCATAACAAGGCTGCAGCCCAAGAGCATGAGTTTGTTCTTGTGGTAGTTCAACTGTGATGCAAACACAAGCTCATGAATGGAGCAGCTCTTCCAATAACATGTCTCCATTGCGCAACATAAATCTCTCATATTTCTCAATGTCAGTATGCTTAATGAGGTGCCCATGTAGAACTCTGCTGCTTTAGGCCTTGTCCAGATTAAATTCTCATTACTCCATATCTGTAGAACTCTGGTGCTTCATCTTTATGAAGTATTAATCTGTTTCCATGACCCTTTGTTGAGTGACTTTGCATTGTATGTATTGCATCTCGGATAAACTAATTGCTATTTTTAATACACATCCAAATATTCACAATATATTCAAATCTTTATAAGCATATAGCAGTAGCATTATAACTAGATCTAGCCACAAAATCCCTTTCAAGCTAACCTGAAAATAGTAGAACCTAATACATCTTGAATAAATGAATTCTTCTTCTTCTTCTTCTTCTTCTTCATCACAAAGTCTGGCATCTCAACAGTTGTTACCTGAAAGAACAAGTAGAAAGTGAGCTCACAATTCCACAACCAATAACTCAATCTCATTGACTACTGGGATTCATATATGGAGTACCGTTGCAGCACTGAAATTTTATAATCCTTCTAATCTCTTGTGCTACTTCTTTCATTGTTGGCCTGTCCTCTGGAGTTTCTTTATGGCATTTGGATGCCAGTGTCCATGCCATTGACAGCTTCCATTGATCTTCCAACATGATATAAGGTCCAATGTATGTTTTAGCTGCCTCAATGATAAATTCATGAAGATGTGGCTCGCCCTCTTCCAAGCCGAAGCCCCCACTCCACTGACCAGAAGAAGAAGATGTTGTTGCTCTTTGATTTGATGCAACAAAATCAGGATTAGGATTATTCTTTGCCTCCCCAACTCCCTTGACAAAATTACAAGCATCATATGATGCCAAAATAGATTCAAGTTGTTCACTTTTTCCTGGATCCCTAGACATAATAAGTAAACACATGATTCTTTCTGCTGACAAAATTTCAATTAATAGCGATCCAAAAGAGTAAACATCACATTTCTCAGTAAGTTGCCTTGTTGCGAGGTATTCAGGTGCTGCATGAGGTGCCCATACCGCAGAAGAAACACCAGCCTAATAATTATAAATTTCCTCTTTAGTTAATGGAAAAGATATCCTAGACAAGTTTACTCATATAAACCATCTTATATATATATATATATATATATATATATATATATATATATATATATATATATACTGCCTAATAATTTAACCATTAACCAAAAAAAGAAAAAGCCTATCAATAATTTACATGTATTGCTGTAGGATTTGGGTATCTCAAGCCACAGCTATCAGTTATTAGAAATAATTGCGCATACACATAAAGACTAAAAAAGAAGTAGTTCACAAAAATCAGATTTAAGAAAGCTAACAATATTTTGCGAAGGGAAATATGGATAGAAAAAAAAAAAAAAAAAGATAAATCCAATCCTAGTTTTAAGATATTTTATCTGTCACTAATTTTTATTTGCTCAGAGTCTAATCTTTGACTTCTTTGCCTTGAATTTATTCCAAATCTATAAAACATGCACATGCCATGCCATGAAGAGCTTAGGCTATGAGATCGTTACTTTCTGATTTGAAGATATATGCAAGAGAGAGCTTGAGTATCTAGACAGCTCCTCTCTCTCACTCCCCCTATCTTTTTCTTGAGGAAGACAAGTCAAAGTTTTCCTTTTCTTTAATACGGAGTATTTTTTTTTTTGCCCTTTTTTTCTGGTAGGCAGAAGAAGTAAATTGTGGCTTGAAATTTCCCACGTTAGAAAGTAAATCTTTTTTGTGGTGGGTGAATTTGTAGGACTCAAACTTAAATCTTTTCAAAATATAATAATAAATAATTATTTTTCAAAAAATAAAAATTTAACTACACTCATATGCATAATTTGTCGCAACCTGCAGCAACACTCTTGTCTATCATTAACTTCAAAACCATGATAAAGAGTACAGAGCAAAGAAGATTTTTGTATTTGCACAATTAAGATCACATAGTTAACCTAATTTTTATTTCTATTTTTTTTAAGATAGTGAACCAATAACATTGCTAAAAGCATGCTCAACAATGAATTTGCACACACATTACACCAAAGAGTTGAGAATAATTAAGGCCAAACCAGTGGGAAATTATGGACCTGTGTGCAGAGGAGAAATAGGAAGATAAGAGGGAATCTGTTTGTGGACTTCACTGGTGGGGCTCGGCTCACCGCGATTTTATTATCCTTCGAAGCTCTTGTGCAACTTCTTTCATGGTTGGCCTTTCCTCTGGACTATCTTTATGGCATTTTAGTGCGACTTCTATGCACGCCAATAATTGCTTCCCTTGACTTTCACAAATGTTTTTCGGATTCATATATTTTTCAGCAGCTTTCACGCAGGCCTCATGCATATTTTTTTCGTATTGATCAGTAGTAGGATCAGGATCAGGATCACTTCGCCCAAGCCCCTCTTCCAGATCAGAACTGCTAAGTGATGATACCAAAATAGATTCACTTAAAGTCCCGATAGTTAATCCAGACAAAATTTCCAGCATCAGCAATCCAAAGGAGTAAACATCACACTTCTCAGTTAGTTTTGATGTTGCAAAGTATTCTGGAGCAATATATCCACAAGTCCCTCGTACACCATTTGTTTCGACGTATTCCTCCCCTGAAGGGATTGATACTGAAAAACTAAAATCTGATAGTTTGGCAACATAATTAACATCTAAATATATGTTTATTGGTTTTACATTCCCGTGGATGATGGGCATGGACATCCCAGTGTGAAGATAGGCTAAAGCATCAGCAGTCTCCTTGGCAACCTTTAATCTACAATCCCATGCTAGTAGTTGATCATGACTGTTATGCCCTGTAAAAATACAATCGGAAAGAGCTCCATTTTCTGCATACTCATACACTAGGACTGGAGCTGCAGTTTCAAGGCAGCAGCCCAAGAGCATATGTATGTTCTTGTGGTTGTTCAACTGTGATGCAAACACGACGTCATTAATGGCAGAGTTTACATCATTGTAATCAGACTTGACACATATTTGACGGCCATTGAAGGAACCCTTGTATATCTTGAAGAAACTATCCCAAGTATATTGTTGGTCATAGTCATTGGTTGCTTCTGCAAGCTCTTGAGCTGAGAAAATTCGGAAGGGATTATATTTTCCATCACATGAATGGAGCAGCTCTTCCAATAACATACCTCCATTGTGCAACATGCATCTCTCCTTCTCCTTTTCCTCTTCTGAGACTCTACGACTCAACATATTGCTGCTTCTGAATTTCAGTATGCTTAATGAGGTGCCCATGCGGTACTGCAGAAACAGTAGACTAATAATTACAACTTTACTCACAATAACCATCTTATGATTAATGATCACCAATTCACTAAATTTTTGTAATACTAATAATATTTTCCTAAACCAACTTATTTATATAGAAATATATATATATATATACTGCCTAAAAAACTTTCCATTAACCAAAAAAACAAAATACCTATCAATAATTTACATGTATTGCTGTAGGATTTGGGTATCTCAACTATCAGTTGTTAGAGAATAAATAATTGCACATACACATAAATAATAAAAAAGAAGTACAGTACTTCACAAAAATCAGATTTAAGAAAGCTAACAATATTTTGCAATTACATCTAACCTGGTTTTGAGATATTCTGTCACTAATTTTTCTATCTGCTCTCTTTGCCTTGGAATTTATTATAAATTGATAAAGAATGCAATAGCCATGAAGAGCTTATAGGCTATAAGATCATTACTTTCTGAATTTGAAGATGCAAGATAGAGCATGAGTATCTAATATCTATACTATACAGCTCTTCTCTCTCTCCCCCTTTCCCTATATTTTCTTGAGGAAGACTGGAAGTCAAACTCTTCCTATTCTTTATTCTTTTTTTTTATTCCCCTTTTCTGTGGTAGGTGGATTATTTTGGAAATGTAAGCAAATTGTACTGATAATATAACTGCACAGGTATTGGGCCTTAGCCCAGGTAAACTTAAGTGGACATGGGCCAAAGCAAACTCGGAATTAAGCCCAATACAAGTTCAACTGAATTACAAAAAATTCCCAAACTAGCAGTTATAACGGCTATTAAGCTATAGACGAATATAAATTCTCTTTCTACTACAAATTAAATTAAATTAAATAAATATTGCCAAGATACAACATACAATCCAATGATCCTATCAATACAATTTACAAACTCCCTTCAATGGCATAGCATTAACAAGATCCTTATCCTTTCCTAGTTTTCCTTTGAAACCACTCAATGCAGAATGATTCTTCACTGCTCAAATACCAAGGATTTGTACAAGTATTGGAGGATGCTAAAATCCAGTATACACAATGGTTTCCAAGTAAAGTTGCAGAGTTGATTGAGTTTCATATTTGACATACTGAATGAATGCGTCATTTCATGCATTGCGTTCGTCATGTCAGTGAGGTGGAGGATTTGTTCTTCAGGACTTTGAGGGAAGGGCCCTGGCAGCGGTTATTGTAGCTCCATATCACACTCACTCAGCTCTGTTGTCGTATTGCCGATCCTTGTCAAGAAAAAAAAAAAAAAAAAGTTATAGCTAAAAGGAATAGGAAGGTAAAGGGGACCTGTTCATCCATGACCTCTGGGCTAATGAACTTATATAATACTGACTATATGTCCAATTCCATGATACAGTGACACCAACTGCATTGCTGCCCAAAATGCAAGATTAGTGATGGTAACTGGTAAGCCATGGCATTTTAAATAACAAATTGAAGCTAGGGGGTTGAGTTTTTTGGCAACTTAGTAGGTCAATTTTACCAGCTTGTGGAGATTATAAGTACTCCTGCAACATTAATTTAGGGAAGATTAACACCTATATTGAAGCTTATCCTTATGGCAGCAAAAGGGAAAAGAAAAGAAAAAAAGCACTATATATTTGTTTAGAAATGTGTAATAAGAGACAACTACATTCAAAGAAATAGGTTAGTAATACACTTGATGTTTTCTATTTCTCTGACAACATATACCCTACTCATTTGGCCAATATTATGTAAACATTACAAAAATCACCATACCAACAGTCCAAGCACATTGACAGAGTGACAAACTTCATAAAAAAAGTATAAATAGGACCCTTGTCTAATTTTCCTTGAAATAACTATACACTAAATGATTTCGTAATGCTCAAAATGATGAAAACAACACTGTTTACCTCTTTAATTTATACAAGTCTTTAAGTAAAGCAACGAGACATATAGAGCTGATTGATATCAGCCTTGAAAAAATAGCACAAGCTGAAGGTATGCTTAAATGGGAATATAGCATAATGCAACCAAATCAGAAAGTTGAGAGAAAAAATGGAAATTTTCGCCAAACTCTGGACAAAATAAATTCTGTAAAATCCTGTATAGTAGAAGTCAATAATTGAACACTTGGATATCGTGGCTGCCCAAATTTGGCTGTGAAGTTAAATCTCAGATGAGTCTAGATTCAGGCCAACCAATGGAAAATTACGTTTCATATGCAAAGAAGGAATAGGAAGATAGAGGAACCTGTTTGTCATGACTGGTGGGGATCATGAACTGCTGTATTGAAATGTTACTATCCTTCTAAGCTCTTGTGCAACTTCTTTCATTGTTGGCCTCTCCTCTGGACTATCTCTATGGCATTTCAATGCAAGTTCTGTGCATGCCATTAATTGCTTTGAGTGACGTTCCAAAATGTTCCCTGCTCCCACATACATTTTAGCAGCCCCCATGATAACATGTTGCTTGTACTCAGCCACATTAACATTTGATAATTCCTGATGAGAACGATGCACCTCCGACAAATTATTAACATTCAATAAATCCTTATGAGAAAGATGCAACTTCAGCAAATCATTAACATTTGATACATCCTAATCAGAAGGATGCACCTGCAGAAAATCACCAACATTTGATATATCCTGGTCAGGAGGATGAACCTCCAGAAAGTCATTAGCATTTGATATATCATGATTAGAATTATTCAGTATTCACCTCCAGGGACGACAAATCTGATTCACTTCGACTAATGCCCCTTAAGATTATTGAACCTTTCCAATAATGACCTGTAAATTTCTTCTGACAATATTTCAACCAATAGTGATTCATAGGAGTAAACATCGCACTTCACAGTAAGTTTTGCTGTTGCAAAGCATTCTGGAGAAACAAATCCCTGAGTCCCTGTCACTTCATCTGTTTTTACGAATTCCTCCCCCGAAGGGATTGATACCGACAAAGTAAAATCTGATAGTTTGGCAACATAATTCCATCTAAATATATGTTTGTCGGTTTTACGTTCCTGTCAACGATAGGCGTGGACAACCCTGTGTGGAGATAAGCCAAGGCATCAGCAGTCTCCTTGGCAACCTTTAACCTACAATCCCATGGTAGTATCTCTTGATGATTGTTCGACCCCCCTGTAGAACGCTTAAAAATGTGATCAGAAAGAGCTCAATTTTCTGCAGACTCAAACACTAGCATTGGAACTTCAGTTTCAAGGCAGCAGCCCAAGAGCATGAGTATGTTCTTGTGATTGTTCAGCTGTGATGCAAACACAACATCATTAGTTGCCATCTCTAGATTATTTCCAAAATTAGAGTCAGTGCTCATTGACTTGACAAAAAGTTGATGCCCACTGAAGAATCCCCTGTACATCATGAAGAAACTATCCAAAATATATTGTTGGTCATAGTCATTGGTTGCTTCTGCAAGCTTTTTGGCTGAGAAAATTCGGAAAGGATTACATTTTCCATCACATGAACAGAGGAGCTCTTCTAATAGGAAACCTCCATTGAGCAACATGTACCTTCCTTTTCCTTTTCCTTTTTTGAGACACTGCTGAAGTCATTGAATTTGCTTCTTGTGAGTTTAGGCATGTTTAACGAGGTCCCCATACTGCACCCAAAACACAGCCTACTATTTGGAAAACTCCACAATAATCTTCTCATTAATTAAGAAAGCTTATTTGAACACAGTCAACCATTTTATATATGATTGGTTATCAATAAACTAGATTTGTTAACAAAAATGAAATACCTGTCATCAGTCCATAAATTTCTAGAAAATATTATTATGTATCAATACACACACAAACACAAACGCATCAATGATCACTACGTACAGGACTTTGTGTTTCCAGATTATTAGTTATTAGAGGGTAGAATCAAAAAATTATTGGCAAAAAAAATAAAACAAATACATAATTGTGCATAAACATAAACACTAGCAACAAAAATTTACAAGAATTACATTCAAGAAAGTTAATGGTAACTAGATGCTACCTGAGTTCTATTAATTCCATGCTTACTTATACATGGTGTCTTACTTTTGTACAGATTCACAACATAAATTCTCACAAACTTATATAGAAGCTTAGGAGCACCAAAGTGAAAGTGAGCAGAAATTCTTCGTTGCCACTCATTTTCATTGCATTCTGTTCGTTTCTTATAGAGATCCCTCTCTCACAAATGATTTTATTGATCTGATGAATTCAACAATACTGAGGAAGAAGATCGACATAGATGCAACGTCAAAAGAATCTCTACTAAAAAGTATGGTTTATTATTGTGATCATCAGGCTTTGACCTTCACTTAATTAATAAGGCATGCAAAACTATCATTCACTTTTCTGATCAGTAATGAGGGCACAACTTAAAACACTTATACGGATCTCGGAACAAAAACTGATATGCATTAATTTGGTTTCATCAATATTCGTTATGCAGTGAATTTCTAGTTGGACCTTTTGAAGCAGTCATTAATTACAAACAAATCTTAAGAGTTCTCGAGCCGAAGCTAATCCAGTGGCCCAAACCTTCTAGATATTGCTGGAAATGTGCAGAACAAGAGGTTCAATCACCTTAAGGCCAACAATCCTAGGAAGATCATCTTCATCTTTGCAACTATGGGAGTCTTTTGTCCTTTGTTCATTCATCTTTCATTAGCATAATTAGTAGATTCTCAACCATCATATATGTTTTTATTATTTACTCTAATATTGTGCACCAAACACAGGCATATGTGAACTGATTGACGGTGCCTTAAAGATTTTGTACAGACAAGTTTTTCATCGAATTTGCTAATTGATCATAATTACTGTTGGTTGCAGGTCTAGTGTCGGCACACTGATATAGTGATATTGGTATACTTCACTCTGTCCAAATTGTATGCATCCCAATGAAGTTGGACAATCAAACATCATTCAATGCCAAATTTCATACCGTGCAATAAAACCATAAATGATCAAAATAACAGTTTATACATATTTAAATTAATTGCGATTTTTAATACACATCCCAATATCCATAATAAATTCAAATCTTGATGAGGATTTAGCATTGTTATAACTAGATCTAGCCATAAAATCCCTTTCAAGGTAACATGGAAATAGTCAAACCTACTACATCTTGAATAAAAGTATTCTTCTTCTTCCTCGATTCACAAAGTCTGGAATCTCATCAGTTCTTACCTGAAAGAACCAAGTAGAAAGTGAGCTCACAATTCGACAAACAATAACTCAACCTCACAACGAGTGGATTACCCGTGCATGATAATGTCATTGACTAGTGGGAGGGATTGATGGGGTGTTGCACTGAAATCTTATAATCCTTCTAATCTCTTGTGCTACTTCTTTCATTGTTGGCCTCTCCTCTGGAGTATAACTATGGCATTTGGATGCAAGGCTCCATGCCATTGACAGCTTCCATTGATCTTCCAACATGATATCTGGTCCCATATATTTTATAGCTGTCTCAAAGATAAATTCATGAAGATGTGGCTTTCCCTCGCCCAGGTTGAACGCACTTGATTGAACAGAAGATGTTGTTGCTCTTTGATTTGATGCAATAAAATCAGGATTATACCTTGCCGCAACTCCCTCAACAAAATTACAAGCACCACATCCACATGATGCCAAAATAGATTCAACTTGAATCTCTAGATCCAAATATGAGATACCTCCTCCTGACAAAATTTCAATCAATAGCAATCCAAAAGAGTAAACATCGCACTTCTCAGTAATTCGAGATGTGTGATAGTATTCTGGGGCCATATATTCAAAAGTCCCTTGCGCCATATATTCAAAATACCCTTGCGAAATATCGTCTCTTTCCACATATTCTTCCCCTAAAGGGATTGATACTGACATACTAAAATCTGATAGTTTGGCAATGTAATTTTCATCTAAAAAAATATTAATCGGTTTTACATTCCGGTGAATGATGGGGATGGACAACCCTGTGTGAAGATAGGCCAAAGCATCAGCAATTTCCTTGGCAACCTTCAACCTACAATCCCAGTTGAGTAGTAGCTGGTGGTCATGATGATTGTTAGACTCTGCTGTAGAAGACTTAAATATATGATCAGAAAGAACTCCGTTTTCTGCATACTCATACACTAGCTTTGGAGCTACAGTTTCAAGGCAGCAGCCCAAGAGCATGAGTATGTTCTTGTGGTTGTTCACCTGTGATGCAAACACAGCCTCATTAATGGCAGAGTTTACATCATAGTGAAAAGACTTGACACATATCGGACGGCCATTGAAGAAACCCCTCTTTATCTAGAACAAACCCCCATTCGCAAATGGCTCGCTATAGTTATTGGTTGCTTTTGCAAGCTCTTCAACTGAGAAAATTCGGAAGGGATTATATTTTCCATCATATGAATGGAGCAGCTCTTCCAATAACATGCCTCCATTGCCCAACACCAATCTCAGTTGAAGAGCTAGATTAAAAGATGGATTGGTAGAAGAATTACAAGACATGCGAGCTTCAAGAGTGAAATTAACATGTGAGAAAAATTGAGTATATTTAAAATTAGTTATGATGAAGTTAAGGGATGGAAAAGTGAATCAAAAACATCAAAAAACAAGTACGAAGAAGATTATCAGAAGAAGTTGGAGAAAAGGAAAAACAAATGGGAGAAAATTCTGAAGCAAGTTTATGAAAGATTAAGATCAAGTCTTCAATAGTATGACAATTTATCTACAACCAACTCGAGGACGAGTTTTTTTCAGGCAGGGGAGACTGATGCAAGATAAAAATTTTGATGCATCTATATCAATTCCAGGAGACCCATTCTCGATCGGAAACGATCTAATAAGAAAAATTCCCTAGCTGAGTTTTAATATTTTCTTCCTCTCATGTTATCTATTTTATCTGGATGGAGTCCGGTGCATGATGCTTTTCGGCCAAATTCAGTCATGAAATTGTGTTTTTCTGTCTTAAAGGAGACATGTTAATTATTTCGGGATTTCTGTTCCCGGCCTAAAAAAACTCAGAATTTTTTGAAATTTTATATCCAATAGTTCTTAATTATTAGGTTTCTTATTCTATTTTTTTCAATTTTTTTAGAGAAATTGAATTTTGGACAGTTTCATTATATTGTTATTTTCTTTTTAGATTTCCCATTGCTGATAGGTATTCTCGCAGAGGTAGATAATTAATTTGTTTATCAATAATATATCATATTGCTCAGCAATTTTTCTTTACTTTATGGAATATTCAAAGTTATTCTTTGTTCAATTGTGAATGTTTCATACCTTGTGCTTCGTCAATTGGATTTCTCTCACACAACAGAAGAAGACACTGGTACAATCTTGGTTGAAGATTAAACATCTTTTGAAAGCCATATTTCTTCTATTACACTTTAAGGAGATTCAGTTTTTGTAGTATGAGAATTATAACAGAGGTGTACGAATGTTCAAGCTTATACTGAGTTATCATTGTCTTCGAAAGTTCAACTCCATCCTACAATGGAAGGATTTGCCAAAAAAGTAGAAAGTACAAAAAGTTTTATGCAACCAAGAACTATAATCCCAAAGTAACTGCCTAGAAGATGAGAAGAAAGAAAGTGATAACAAGAATGAACAGTTAGAAAGGACTCGTTCAATTGTTGTCAGTGAAAGTATCAAGGATTTTAACACCGCAAAAGAAGAGGATGACTACAAGAAGGAAGTAGAATTACAAGACGTGAGCTTTAACAGTGAAATTAGCTTGTGAGAAAATTCTGGGTATATTGAAAATTAGTTATGATAAAGTTAAGAGATAAAAACGAATCAGAAACATGAAAAAAGAAGTATGCTAACAACTGTAAGTACTCTATCTGGGAGGAGAAGTAGGAATAACAATAGATAAAGAAGGATAGAACCCCGCAACACATCCAGAAATATAATAATGCATAACAAGCAGGAGATTAACATGAGAAGATAGAAGAGGACAAATCCCATTCTCATTGCAACCGAAGGGCTTCCATGAGGAGATTTGAATTTCCCCACAGACCAGACTCTAAACTTAACAAGCTCCATGATCTCTTTTTGGACAGAAATCACATCATGATAAGAATTCGAAAACAGTATTTGTTTCCTCTCCCTCCAGGTCACATAGATAAAGGCTGCAAAAGCAATTTTGATAATTGTTTCTTTCAATCAAGGACCTTCCCTTAAGATAAGCAGCACCCCACAGACCAAGCTCTAGAAATCATTAGAAGACCACTGAATGCAGCACTTCGATAATTGTTAGATTTGGGCATGACGTCAAGACGACACAAACTCTCCTACTAAATCAACCGCAATTTAAGCAAAGTGTTGCTCCTAATTTAGCACAGATTGGGTTACAACCAAGTAAGTTTTAGAAACAATGAACAATCTCCTGTTTGATCAAAGTAGGATTATTCACTGCCTCACCACTGGAACTAGTAAAACTCATAATCTCTCTCTTGTTCAGTCTAGACTCGACTGTCCTGAAGAAAAAATGAGTGCTTTGGTCACCTGAAGCAAGCCACTTGATCTTAGATTTTTGCTTATAAAATTGCTCTTCAAAGCAACTTAAACCAGCATATGTTTCGGCATAACTTTTCTCTCATCTCTAAGATCAGCATTAACAGGGTCATTATCCAAACTCCTGTGGACAGAATGTAACATATGCTTAGCTTGATTAACCCTAGAAGATATGTCACCAAATGATTATGATTAAGAAGCTTCAAGGAATGCTTGAGAAGCTTAAGCTTCTTAACCACTCTATACATAGGAACCCAGTGATGTTTGTTGCCCAAACACTAGCAACAGTAGGAAGAAAGTCGGGATGAGTATACCAAAAATTAAAAAACTTATATGAAGAAAATCTTCTCTGATTTTGAGCCCCCAGAACCTAATGGTATTGAAGTCACCAAGCAAAAACCCAGGAAAACTAGTGGAATATATTTTGGAAAGAGAACTCGAAAGTACGTGATAAGTTCATAACCATGATAAAGAGTAAAGAGCAAAGAAGATTTTGAATTTGCACAATTAAGATAACATAGCCAACCTAATTTTTATTTCTATTTTTTTTAAGATAGTGAACCAATAACATTGCTAAAAGCATGCTCAACAATGAATTTGCACACACATTAAACCAATATATATATTGTATATGGAATTTATCCAAAGAGTTGAGAATAATTAAGGCCAAACCAGTGGGAAATTATGGACCTGTGTGCAGAGGAGAAATAGGAAGATAAAGAGGGAATCTGTTTGTGGACTTCACTAGTGGGGCTCGGCTCACCACGATTTTGTTATCCTTCGAAGCTCTTGTGCAACTTCTTTCATGGTTGGCCTTTCCTCTGGACTCTCTTTATGGCATTTTAGTGCGACTTCTATGCATGCCAATAATTGCTTCCATTGACTTTCACAAATGTTTTTCGGATTCATATATTTTTCAGCAGCTTTCACGCAGGCCTGATGCATATTTTTTTCGTATTGATCAGTAGTAGGATCAGGATCAGGATCACTTCGCCCAACCCCCTCTTCCAGATCAGAACTGCTAAGTGATGATACCAAAATAGATTCACTTAAAGTCATGATAGTTTCTCCTGACAAAATTTCAAGCATCAGCGATCCAAAGGAGTAAACATCACACTTCTCAGTTAGTTTTGATGTTGCACAGTATTCTGGAGCCATATATCCACAAGTACCTCGTACATTATTTGTTTCTACGTATTCCTCCCCTGGAGGGATTGATACTGACAAACTAAAATCTGATAGTTTGGCAACATAATTAACATCTAAATATATGTTTTTTGGTTTCACATCCCCGTGGATGATGGGCATGGACAACCCAGTGTGAAGATAGGATAAAGCATCAGCAGTCTCCTTGGCAACCTTTAATCTACAATCCCATGCTAGTCGTTGATCATGATTGTTATGCTCTGTAAAAATACAATCAGAAAGAGCTCCGTTTTCTGCATACTCATACACTAGGACTGGAGCTGCAGTTTCAAGGCAGCAGCCCAAGAGCATATGTATGTTCTTGTGGTTGTTCAACTGTGATGCAAACACAACGTCATTAATGACAGAGTTTACATCAGTGCAATCAGGCTTGACACATATTTGACTGCCATTGAAGGAACCCTTGTACATCTTGAACCAACGATCCTTATGAAACTTCTCGTGATAGTTATTGGTTGCATTTGCAATCTCTTTAGCAGAGAAAATTCGGAAGGGATTATATTTTCCATCACATGAATGGAGCAGCTCTTCCAATAACATGCCTCCATTGTGCAACATGCATCTCTCCTTTTCCTCTTCTGAGACTCTACTACTCAACATATTGCTTCTTCTGAATTTCAGTATGCTTAATGAGGTGCCCATGCAGTACTGCAAAAACAGTAGGCTAATAATTACAAGTTTACTCACAATAACCATCTTATGATTAATGATCACCAATTCACTAAATTTTTGTAATACTAATAATATTTTCCTAAACCAACTTATTTATATATATATATATATATATATATATACTGCCTAAAATTTATTCCATTAACCAAAAAAACAAAACACCTATCAATAATTTACATGTATTGCTGTAGGATTTGGGTATCTCAACTATCAGTTGTTAGAGAATAAATAATTGCACATACACATAAAGAATAAAAAGAAGTACAGTACTTCACAAAAATCAGATTTAAGAAAGCTAACAATATTTTGCGAAGCCAAAAATGGATAGTAAAGAAGATACATCTAACCTGGTTTTGAGATATTCCGTCACTAATTTTTCTATCTGCTCTCTTTGCCTTGGAATTTATTATAAATTGATAAAGAATGCACAAGCCATGAAGAGCCTTAGGCTATAAGATCATTACTTTCTGAATTTGAAGATGCAAGATAGAGTATGAGTATCTAATATCTATACCGTACAGCTCTTCTCTCTCTCCCCCTTTCCCTATATTTTCTTGAGGAAGACTGGAAGTCGTAGTCTTCCTATTCTTTATTTATTTATTTTTTTTCCCCTTTTGTGTGGTAGGTGGATTATTTTGGAAATTTAAGCAAATTGTATTGATAATATAACTGCACAGGTATTGGGCCTTAGCCCAGGTAAACTAAAGTGGGCATGGGCCTAAGCAAACTCGGAATTAAGCCCAATACAAGTTCAACTGAATTACAAAAAAATTCCCAAACTAGCAGTAATAACGGCTATTAAGCTAGAGACGAATATAAATTCTCTTTCTACTACAAATTAAATAAAATAAAATAAAATAAATATTGCCAAGATACAACATACAATCCAATGATCCTATCAATAAAATTTACAAACTCCATTCAATGGCATAGCATTAACAAGATCCTTATCCTTTCCTAGTTTTCCTTTGAAACCACTCAATGCAGAATGATTCTTCACTGCTCAAATACCAAGGATTTGTACAAGTATTGGAGGATGCTAAAATCCAGTATACACAATGGTTTCCAAGTAAAGTTGCAGAGTTGATTGAGTTTCATATTTGACATCCTGAATGAATGCGACATTTCATGCATTGCGTTTGTCATGTCAATGAGGTGGAGGATTTGTTCTTTGGGACTTTGAGGGAAGGGCCCTGGCAGCGGTTATTGCAGCTGCAAAGAAGTGTTATGCCCACGCACTAAAAGGGAAGATGGTGGAAGACAGACAGGTCAAATAACAATCACAAAAATCTTTACCGAACAACATATTAGCATAACAAGAGAAGGATAAGCTGACTAAAGAATCGGTTGAATCAATTAAGATCGTCCCCGCGAAAGACCACACGAATCTTGGGACTCTTCTGATCAAAGAAGAAAGGGTGCAACTAGTGAAATTACTAAAAGAAAACGCAGATGTCTTCGCATGGGACCATGCGGATATGTCAGGAATTAATCCATCAATGGTGTGTTAAACTATCCACCTGTCAAGCAAAGGCAAAGACGGTTCACTCTAAAGAGGAATAAAGTCATAGCAGCAGAGGTAGATCGGCTTCTCCAGGCTGGGTTTATTAGGGAAGTTCAATTTTCGAATTGACTCTCTAATGTCGTGGTACTGCAATGTCGTGGTACTGCAAAAAAAGAATGGCAAGTGACGGATCTGCATTGATTTCACCAATTTAAATAAAGCTTGCCCCAAAGATAGTTTTTCGCTTCCCAAGATTGATCAAATGGTTGATGCCACAACTGGTTATGAACGACTAACATTCCTCGATGCATACTTTGGCAGCCTCCATGCCCAAACAGAAGGCCCACCACCCCCGGCAGCGAGTAGATATTGGGTGAGCCGGGTATACCATGTCATTTGTATACCAAGCCAATTAAAATACATCATTCAAGTTGGTTGAGAGTAGTTGTTATATGTAAGTGGGACTCATTCATTGAACATTTCATTGAATATTGGGTGAGCCGGGTATACCATGTCATTTGTATACCAAGCCAATTAAAATACATCATTCAAGTTGGTTGAGAGTAGTTGTTATATGTAAGTGGGACCCATTCATTGAACATTTCATTGAATGATGCATTTTAATTGGTTTGGTATACAAATGACATGGTATACCCGGCTCACCCAATATCTACTCCCCGGCAGCCTCCATGCCCAAACCCGCCAGGCGTACCACCTTCATCCTCTCGGTTTCTCTCTATAGAAACCCTCTTTAAAACTCTCAGTGTCTCTCCATTTTTCCTTCTCTTTTCTTTCTTTTTCTCTTTTTCTCCTCTCAGTCAGCCCAGGGCCGGCCCTGAGAATCAAAAAATATTGAGAGGCCCTAGGCGGACTTTCAAATGGGACCCTTTCTACGTAAAGTTTCACGTGCGGATAAATTCTATAGGAGTGCAAAATTTTTATTAAAATGAGATGATAAGCAAATAAAATATATTAATGTTAAAAAAAAAACCCTGGTCTTGGTGCTTTATAAATAGCACAATCCAGTTCACATAAAAAAAATTAAAAGAAAATATTTAATACACCTTAGTCACAAAAATCAAAATTGAACTCCATATCAAAGTAAATTTGATCGTCTTGCATTTTGAGTTGCAAAATTATCAATTAAAGTGCTCATAATTTTCAAAGAAAAGTCGTTGCCTTGCCGCCTGTTCGTTGAGAAGATAGAAGAATAAAAGGAAAGGAGTTCTGGAAAAAAAAATGTTAGTAGTAATTTGTTTTGTTTTTTTTTAAATAAGATCCAGATCATTGTATTGAACCATTATCATTATTTTTTAAATGAGGTCCAGACCATTGTATTGGATCATTATCATTATTTTTTAAATGAGGCCCACTTTGTTACTAAACTTTGGCCCAGACTAGTGTATTGAGTTATTAGTTACTACTTTTTTTAAAAAAAAACATCTAGTGGGCTTACTAGAAATTGGGGGCCCTCAAAAATTAAAAATTTTAGGGGCCCTAGGCGACCGCTTGGGCCGCCTAGGCCCAGGGCCGGCCCTGAGTCAGCCGACCACCTAATCTTAACTTCTCTTCTTTTCTTATGCACCACATACTTTTGTCAACCAATACTAACCACACACATTATATACACAAATATGTATATACATATAATACAATATATACATATACACCCCTCAACATACACAAAATCATAAATGTGCATCTCCATTTATCTAAAATTACATATAAGTCCACCATATATATATATATATATAGACCCTCCACTTATACATATAATTCTATATATATAAATGTCCACGTCCTCTCTCTCTCTCTCTCTCTCTCTCTCTATATATATATATATATATATTCACACCCTTTCAAAATTAATTAATTCAGAAAAAGAAAACCCAGCCAAAAATTACTTGGAACCGGTCAAAAATAATCCGATCATTACAACCTCCCCTCCTTCAAGGAATTTCGTCCTCAAAATTTGCATACTCAAGGTATTTCCAAAACCAATCCATACCAGACGTTATTCTCGTCAATAATCGTCACTTTCTCTTTTCATATACCCTAGGCGCTACACCTACAACACCTAACTCATAACACTCAAGTCTGGCACAATCAGCGTATCTCAACTGCTCTAAAACAATATAACTATGAAATGGTCTAGCTAATGTGAGTGGACAATTCCGAGACAATCACAAGTTGCATAGACGATTCCGAATGATCAAACCTAGTGGATAATTAACCACTCCCATGACATGGTTGGGCAACTCCAAAGCCCATGTACGGTTCACTTACACAATCCTCCGAAATACTTGCTTCCTATAGTCCACAGTCTCTACCTCAAGACCGATCCATTCCATCTTTATCTCTAGTCTAAGGCAACATCATCGACTAACTAGATCCATCACTCACGGTGATACTTCCCTATTATTTGGGATCATCAATACTAAAAATCGTCCCATCATTGTCAAACATAACTTTCCAACTCTGGCATACCATTCTCAGGCTTAGTCTAATATCATGTACATTGTCACAACATAAATCACATCAATCTAGTGCACATCACAAGCGCATTCACCAGCAAGGCAAAAATAATTTGATCATCACACAATGAATTTACACACACATTAAACCAATATATTGTATATGGAATTTATCCGAAGAGTTGAGAATAAGGCCAAACTAGTGAGAAATTATGGACCTGTGTGCAGAGGAGAAATAGGAAGATAAGAGGGAATCTGTTTGTGGACTTCACTGGTGGGGCTCGGCTCACCACGATTTTATTATCCTTCGAAGCTCTTGTGCAACTTCTTTCATGGTTGTCCTTTCCTCTGGACTATCTTTATGGCATTTTAGTGCAACTTCTATGCATGCCAATAATTGCTTCCATTGACTTTCACAAATGTTTTTCGGATTCATATATTTTTCAGCAGCTTTCACGCAGGCCTGATGCATATATTTTTCACATTGACCAGTAGTTGTTGAATTAGGATCGGGATCAAGATCACTTCGCCCAACCCCTTCTTCCAGATCAGAACCGCTAAGTGATGATACCAAACTAGATTCACTTGAATTCGAGTACCAAATTGTATCATTAAACCTAGGCAATAAAGTCATGATAGTTTCTCCTGACAAAATTTCAAGCATCAGCGATCCAAAGGAGTAAACATCACACTTCTCAGTTAGTTTTGATGTTGCATAGTATTCTGGAGCCATATATCCATAAGTCCCTCGCACACCATTTGTTTCAACGTATTCCTCCCCTGAAGGGATTGATACTGACAAACTAAAATCTGATAGTTTGGCAACATAATTAACATCTAAATAAATGTTAATTGGTTTTACATCCCCGTGGATGATGGGCATGGACATCCCAGTGTGAAGATAGGCCAAAGCATCAGCAGTCTCCTTGGCAACCTTTAATCTATAATCCCATGCTAGTAGTTGATCATGATTGTTATGCCCTGTAAAAATACAATCGGAAAGAGCTCCATTTTCTGCATACTCATACACTAGGACTGGAGCTGCAGTTTGAAGGCAGCAGCCCAAGAGCATATGTATGTTCTTGTGGTTGTTCAACTGTGATGCAAACACGACGTCATTAATGGCAGAGTTTACATCATTGTAATCAGACTTGACACATATTTGACGGCCATTGAAGGAACCCCTTTTCATCATGTACAATCTGTAGCCAAACGACTCGCAATTGGTATTGGTTGCCTTGGCGAGCTCATTAGCAGAGAAAATTCGGGAGGGATTATATTTTCCATCAGATGAATGGAGTAGCTCTTCCAATAACATGCCTCCATTGTGCAACATGCATCTCTCCTTCTCCTTTTCCTCTTCTGAGACTCTACTACTCAACATATTGCTTCTTCTGAATTTCAGTATGCTTAATGAGGTGCCCATGCGGTACTGCAGAAACAGTAGACTAATAATTACAAGTTTACTCACAATAACCATCTTATGATTAATGATCACCAATTCACTAAATTTTTGTAATACTAATAATATTTTCCTAAACCAACTTATTTATATAGAAATATATATATATATATACTGCCTAAAAAACTTTCCATTAACCAAAAAAACAAAATACCTATCAATAATTTACATGCATTGCTGTAGGATTTGGGTATCTCAACTATCAGTTGTTAGAGAATAAATAATTGCACATACACATAAAGAATAAAAAAGAAGTACAGTACTTCACAAAAATCAGATTTAAGAAAGCTAACAATATTTTGTGAAGCCAAAAATGGATAGTAAAGAAGATACATCTAACCTGGTTTTGAGATATTCCGTCACTAATTTTTCTATCTGCTCTCTTTGCCTTGGAATTTATTATAAATTGATAAAGAATGCACAAGCCATGTAGGCTATAATAAGATCATTACTTGCTGAATTTGAAGATGCAAGATAGAGCATGAGTATCTAATATCTATACTATACAGCTCTTCTCTCTCTCTCCCCCTTTCCCTATATTTTCTTGAGGAAGACTGGAAGCCAAAGTCTTCCTATTCTTTATTCTTTTTTTTTTTTCCCCTTTTCTGTGGTAGGTGGATTATTTTGGAAATTTAAGCAAATTGTATTGATAATATAACTGAACAGGTATTGGGTCTTAGCCCAGGTAAACTAAAGTGGGCATGGGCCAAAGCAAACTCGGAATTAAGCCCAATACAAGTTCAACTGAATTACAAAAAAATTCCCAAACTAGCAGTTATAACGACTATTAAGCTAGAGACGAATATAAATTCTCTTTCTACTACAAATTAAATTAAATAAAATAAAATAAATATTGCCAAGATACAACATACACTCCAATGATCCTATCAATACAATTTACAAACTCCCTTCAATGGCATAGCATTAACAAGATCCTTATCCTTTCCTAGTTTTCCTTTGAAACCACTCAATGCAGAATGATTCTTCACTGCTCAAATACCAAGGATTTGTACAAGTATTGGAGGATGCTAAAATCCAGTATACACAATGGTTTCCAAGTAAAGTTGCAGAGTTGATTGAGTTTCATATTTGACATACTGAATGAATGCGTCATTTGATGCATTGCGTTCGTCATGTCAGTGAGGTGGAGGATTTGTTCTTCAGGACTTTGAGGGAAGGGCCCTGGCAGCGGTTATTGTAGCTCCATATCACACTCACTCAGCTCTGTTGTTGTAAGCTCTGTTGTTGTATTGCCGATCCTTGTCAAGAAAGAAAAAAAAAAAAGTTATAGCTAAAAGGAATAGGAAGGTAAAGGGGACCTGTTCATCCATGACCTCTGGGCTAATGAACTTATATAATACTGACTATATGTCCAATTCCATGATACAATGACACCAACTGCATTGCTGCCCAAAATGCAAGATTAGTGATGGTAACTGGTAAGCCATGACATTTTAAATAACAAACTGAAGCTAGGGAGTTGATTTTTTTGGCAAGTTAGTGGGTCAATTTTACCAGCTTGTGGAGATTCTACGTACTCCCGCAACTTTAATTTAGGGAAGATTAACACCTATATTGAAGCTTATCCTTATGGCAGCAAAAGGGAAAAGAAAAGAAAAAAAGCACTATATATTTGTTTAGAAATGTGTAATAAGAGACAACTACATTCAAAGAAATAGGTTAGTAATACACTTGATGTTTTCTATTTCTCTGACAACATATACCCTACTCATTTGGCCAATATTATGTAAACATTACAAAAATCACCATACCAACAGTCCAAGGACATTGACAGAGTGACAAACTTTATCCAAAAGTATAAATAGGACCCCTGTCTAATTTTCCTTGAAATAACTATACACTAAATGATTTCGTAATGCTCAAAATGATGAAAACAACACTGTTTACCTCTTTAATTTATACAAGTCTTTAAGTAAAGCAACGAGACATATAGAGCTGATTGATATCAGCCTTGAAAAAATAGCACAAGCTGAAGGTATGCTTAAATGGGAATATAGCATAATGCAACCAAATCAGAAAGTTGAGAGAAAAAATGGAAATTTTCGCCAAACTCTGGACAAAATAAATTCTGTAAAATCCTGTATAGTAGAAGTCAATAATTGAACACTTGGATATCGTGGCTGCCCAAATTTGGCTGTGAAGTTAAATCTCAGATGAGTCTAGATTCAGGCCAACCAATGGAAAATTACGTTTCATATGCAAAGAAGGAATAGGAAGATAGAGGAACCTGTTTGTCATGACTGGTGGGGATCATGAACTGCTGTATTGAAATGTTACTATCCTTCTAAGCTCTTGTGCAACTTCTTTCATTGTTGGCCTCTCCTCTGGACTATCTCTATGGCATTTCAATGCAAGTTCTGTGCATGCCATTAATTGCTTTGAGTGACGTTCCAAAATGTTCCCTGCTCCCACATACACTTTAGCAGCCCCCATGATAACATGTTGCTTGTACTCAGCCACATTAACATTTGATAATTCCTGATGAGAACGATGCACCTCCGACAAATTATTAACATTCAATAAATCCTTATGAGAAAGATGCAACTTCAGCAAATCATTAACATTTGATACATCCTAATCAGAAGGATGCACCTGCAGAAAATCACCAACATTTGATATATCCTGGTCAGGAGGATGAACCTCCAGAAAGTCATTAGCATTTGATATATCATGATTAGAATTATTCAGTATTCACCTCCAGGGACGACAAATCTGATTCACTTCGACTAATGCCCCTTAAGATTATTGAACCTTTCCAATAATGACCTGTAAATTTCTTCTGACAATATTTCAACCAATAGTGATTCATAGGAGTAAACATCGCACTTCACAGTAAGTTTTGCTGTTGCAAAGCATTCTGGAGAAACAAATCCCTGAGTCCCTGTCACTTCATCTGTTTTTACGAATTCCTCCCCCGAAGGGATTGATACCGACAAAGTAAAATCTGATAGTTTGGCAACATAATTCCATCTAAATATATGTTTGTCAGTTTTACGTTCCTGTCAACGATAGGCGTGGACAACCCTGTGTGGAGATAAGCCAAGGCATCAGCAGTCTCCTTGGCAACCTTTAACCTACAATCCCATGGTAGTATCTCTAGATGATTGTTTGACCCCCCCTGTAGAAGGCTTAAAAATGCAATCAGAAAGAGCTCCATTTTCTGCAGACTCAAACACTAGCATTGGAACTTCAGTTTCAAGGCAGCAGCCCAAGACCATGAGTATGTTCTTGTGATTGTTCAGCTGTGATGCAAACACAACATCATTAGTTGCCATCTCTAGATTATTTCCAAAATTAGAGTCAGTGCTCATTGACTTGACAAAAATTTGATGCCCACTGAAGAATCCCCTGTACATCATGAAGAAACTATCCAAAATATATTGTTGGTCATAGTCATTGGTTGCTTCTGCAAGCTCTTTGGCTGAGAAAATTCGGAAAGGATTACATTTTCCATCACATGAACAGAGGAGCTCTTCTAATAGGAAGCCTCCATTGAGCAACATGTACCTTCCTTTTCCTTTTGCTTTTTTGAGACACTGCTGAAGTCATTGAATTTGCTTCTTGTGAGTTTAGGCATGTTTAACGAGGTCCCCATACTGCACCCAAAACACAGCCTACTATTTGGAAAACTCCTCAATAATCTTCTCAGTAATTAAGAAAGCTTATTTGAACAAGGTCAACCATTTTATATATGATTGGTTATCAATAAACTAGATTTCTTAACAAAAATGAAATACCTGTCATCAGTCCATAAATTTCTAGAAAATATTATTATGTATCAACACACACACAAACACAAGCGCATGAATGATCACTACGTACAGGACTTTGTGTTTCCAGATTATTAGTTATTAGAGGGTAGAATCAAAAAATTATTGGCAAAAAAAATAAAACAAATACATAATTGTGCATAAACATAAACACTAGCAACAAAAATTTACAAGAATTACATTCAAGAAAGTTAATAGTAAATAGATGCTACCTGAGTTCTATTAATTCCATGCTTACTTATACATGGTGTCTTACTTTTGTACAGATTCACAACATAAATTCTCACAAACTTATATAGATGCTTAGGAGCACCAAAGTGAAAATGAGCAGAAAATTCTTCATTGCCATTCATTTTCATTGCATTATAGAGATCCCTCTCTCACAAATGATTTTATTGATCTGATGAATTGAACAATACTGAGGAAGAAGATCGACATGGATGCAATGTCAATAGAATCTCTACTAAAAAGTATGGTTTATTATTGTGATCATCAGGCTTTGACCGTCACTCAATTAATAAGGCATGCAAAACTATCATTCACTTTTCTAATCAGTAATGAGGGCACAACTTAAAACACTTATACGGATCTTGGAACAAAAACTGATGTGCATTAATTTGGATTCATCAATATTCGTTATGCAGTGAATTTCTAGTTGGACCTTTTGAAGCAGTCATTAATTACAAACAAATCTTCAAGAGTACTCGAGCCACAGCCAATCTCAGTGGTCCAAACCTTTTAGATATTGCTGGAAATGTGCAGAACAAGAGGTTCAATCACCTTAAGGCCAACAATCCTAGGAAGATCATCTTCATCTTTGCAACTATGGGAGTCTTTTGTCCTTTGTTCATTCATCTTTCATTAGCATAATTAGTAGATTCTCAACCATCATATATGTTTTTATTATTTACTCTAATATTGTGCACCAAACACAGGCATATGTGGACTGATTGACGGCGCCTTAAAGATTTTGTACAGACAAGTTGTTCATCGAATTTTCTAATTGATCATAATTACTGTTGGTTGCAGGTCTAGTGTCTGTGCACTGATATAGTGATATTGGTATACTTCACTCTGTCCAAATTGTATACATCCCAATGAAGTTGGACATTCAAACATCATTCAATGCCAAATTTCATACCACGCAATAATTAACCTTAAATCATCAAAAATAAGAGTTTACACATTTAAATTAATTTCAATTTTTAATACACATCCCAATATCCATAATAAATTCAAATATTGATGAGCATTTAGCATCATTATAACTAGATCTAGCTATAAAATCCCTTTCAAGGTAACATGGAAATAGTCAAACCTAATACATCTTGAATAAAAGTATTCTTCTTCTTCCTCGATTCACAAAGTCTGGAATCTCATCAGTTGTTACCTGAAAGAACCAAGTAGAAAGTGAGCTCATAATTCGACAAACAATAACTCAACCTCACAACGAGTGGATTACCAGTGCATGATAATGTCATTGACTGGTTGAAGGGATTGATGGAGTGTTGCACTGAAATCTTATAATCCTTCTAATCTCTTGTGCTACTTCTTTCATTGTTGGCCTCTCCTCTGGAGTATTACTATGGCATTTGGATGCAAGGCTCCATGCCATTGACAGCTTCCATTGATCTTCCAACATGATATCTGGTCCCATATATTTTTTAGCTGTCTCAAAGATAAATTCATGAAGATGTGGCTTTCCCTCGCCCAGGTTGAATGCACTTGATTGAACAGAAGAAGATGTTGTCGCTCTTTGATTTGATGCAATAAAATCAGGATTATACCTTGCCGCAACTCCCTCAACAAAATTACAAGCACCACATCCACATGATGCCAAAATAGATTCAACTTGAATCTCTAGATCCAAATACGAGATACCTCCTCCTGACAAAATTTCAATCAATAGCGATCCAAAAGAGTAAACATCGCACTTCTCAGTAATTCGAGATGTGTGATAGTATTCTGGGGCCATATATTCAAAAGTCCCTTGCGCCATATATTCAAAATACCCTTGCGAAATATCGTCTCTTTCCACGTATTCTTCCCCTGAAGGGATTGATACTGACATACTAAAATCTGATAGTTTGGCAATGTAATTTTCATCTAAAAAAATATTAATCGGTTTTACATTCCGGTGAATGATGGGGATGGACAACCCTGTGTGAAGATAGGCCAAAGCATCAGCAATTTCCTTAGCAACCTTCAACCTACAATCCCAGTTGAGTAGTAGCTGGTGGTCATGATGATTGTTAGACTCTGCTGTAGAAGACTTAAATATATGATCAGAAAGAACTCCGTTTTCTGCATACTCGTACACTAGCTTTGGAGCTACAGTTTCAAGGCAGCAGCCCAAGAGCATGAGTATGTTCTTGTGGTTGTTCACCTGTGATGCAAACACAGCCTCATTAATGGCAGAGTTTACATCATAGTGAAAAGACTTGACACATATCGGACGGCCATTGAAGAAACCCCTCTTTATCTGGAACAAACCCCCATTCGCAAATGGCTCGCTATAGTTATTGGTTGCTTTTGCAAGCTCTTCAACTGAGAAAATTCGGAAGGGATTATATTTTCCATCACATGAATGGAGCAGCTCTTCCAATAACATGCCTCCATTGCCCAACACCAATCTCTCCTTTTCCTCTTCTTCGGAGGCTCTGCTTCTTAATTTCAGTATGCTTAATGAGGTGCCCATACGTACGGCAGCCTAGTAATTAGGAAACATACTCTTCCTTAATTATCTTCAAAAGCAATTAATTAATGAAAAAGATATCCTAAACAAGTTTTCTCACAGTAGTAACCATCTTATCATTAATGATGATCAATTGACTAAATTTTTGTATTATCAATCATATTTTCCTAAACGAACTTATTTACATAGAAAAATATATATGGTGGCCTAATAATTTTCCCATTAACCAAACAAACAAAATACCCTATCAATCAGAGTACATGTATTGCTGTAGGATTTGGGTATCCCAATTATTAGTTATTAGAGAATAAATAATTGCAGATACGCATAAAGACTACAAACAAACAAATACTTGACAAAAATCAGATTCAATAAAGCTAACTATACTTTGCAAAGGAAATGATGGATATATAGGAAAGAAGATTATTCCCAACCTGATTTTGAGATATTAATTCCGTCACTAATCTTTATCTGAATTTGAAGATGCCAATAGAGAGCTTGAGTTCTCTTCTCTCTCTCTCTCTCCCTATCTTTCTAGAGGAAGACTGGAACGGTAAATGGGTGGTCGGTGGTCCGCCCCATTTGGGTGACCAAGTGGGCTTGGTTCACATTTAAAACAAAACAACAAAAAAAGGGAAGCAATACAAAACAAACTCAAATCAAGGGTTCGCTGAAGCGCCTTGTAAGAGAAGCAATTGAAAACAACAGTGGGTGTGTGACAGCATGTTGAAGAGAGAGAGAGAGAGAGAGAGAGTGAAGAAAGTGGGTGTGTTCTTCGCCGGAAAATCTGACGGTGATCTTTGTTTAGATTTGGCTCAAATTTTGGGCGGTGATTTCTCTTACTAATACTTTAAAATTCACCTGATTATTGGTGAGTATGTTTGATTAAACCAAGAATGATTTATTTTTTTATGATTGTAAACCTCTGTATATCTCCGGAGAAAAGAAACTTGCCCCTAGAAAGCACGGACACTTTGTATAAGGGTGTCGTGTCCGTGTCGGACACTCGGACACATGTCGGACACTCCTTAGAAGTGTCCTGGAATTTTTTTTTTTAGGACACGGCAAGGACACGTGGGGGACACGGCGGGGTACATTTTGTAATTTTTAAAAGTGCAAAAAAACTCCTGAACTTTTCTAAAGTTACAAAAAAATCCCTTTGAACTATTTTTTTGAGCATTTTAGCCCCTCATCTTCTAAAAGTTGACATCTTGACCCCTTGAAATAACTATAATGACATATATATCATTTAATATGACTATTATGCCCTTTTCTATATAAATATAGTATTTTCTAAAATAAAAAATAGTAAGATAAAATTCCTAAATAATAAATTTAGAAACAAAAAAATAAAAAATCCAATAGAACTTTATTTAACATAAAGTCATGTTAGTTTATTTGGTATTTTGTATTTAAATTTATTTGTTTGTTATTAGAAAAATGAGTAATATGCAAGATTCTCTAGTAGTAGTTTTGAATATAATGAACATCCTTTTTGAAAATACATTAATTGCTTGATAATAAATTGAAGTATTTGTGTGATTTATTATTTTTTTATTGTTAAATTTATGATATTGTGGATATTTGTTAACTTGTTGAATATATATTAATATATTATTTCATAGCCGTATCCCCTCCGTGTCGTGTCCTATTTTTTTGAAATTTGTCTTGTCGCCGTGTCTGTATCGTGTCGTACCCGTGTCCGTGTCCATGCTTCTTAGCTTGTCCACTCATTATTCTTAGGCAGTGCACATAATTTTTTCTTTTACTGATTTTTTTTTAGTAAAATATTAGTGTCACGTGTGGATTATTTTTTTTTTATTATTATTTATTTGATTTTATTTGTTAATATGAACTCATCCTGTTTTAAGCTACACAAAGACAAGTATTGCTGCGTGTTATTGATTTGTGATTTGTTTTCAATAATTGGTATTGGAGTCCAAATTATTTTGGGTTTTATTTCTTATGTGATTTAAAATGAATGAGAAATCGGCTAGCATGATAAAATTGACTTCATCAAATCATTCAAGGTGATGAGAGGCAAACCAACTACCAAGTTCGACCAGGATTGAAAATTAATACATAGAATATTAGACAGTGTTTCATCATGTTCCCAAAGAAACTAAAGCTAATGTTGTTTGAAAAAAATTGTAATCGGCATACTTCTCAAAATAAAGCTTCTTATTCCACATCAATACAAATTCATTCCCCTTTTCCATCTTTCCTTTTGCATGTCACATACATATAATATATATCCACTGATACAATTATATATGTATACAAACTCTCGCGCACGATATAAGAGTACACAAGGCTCTCGCATGAGCAAGATTTAAAGAGAGGTAGATGTCGATTAATCTTAATCCCATTTTTAAAGGGACGACCTTTTAGTCTCAAATTCGAAATCTACTGTTTTTGGACAGAGACACTTATCACCGCACCAAGGGCGACCTCTAAATGATAGCAAAACTACAAAAGAAAAAAAAAACTATTTATTTTAGAAATATACAGAAAATCAACATTCAAAGAAAGAAAAAGGGTGGAAATTACTTTGCTGCTTTTTCATTTTTATTTTCTTCCAGAACATCTACCATGTTCATTTGGCTAATATTATGTAAACATTACATAGATGAATTATTATATGAACATTGCAAACACATTTGAAACAGAGTGATAAACCTCTGGAAAAGACAACATTTTAAACAGTAGAGATCCAAAGGAATAAATGTCACACTTCTCAGTTATCTGCCTTGACACAGCACATTTAGGGCCAAGATAATCCCCAAGTCACATGATCAAAATAACAGTTTCTCTAATACACATCCCAATATACATAATAAATTCATTCAAATCTTGATGAGCATGTAGCATCGCTATAACTAGATCTAGCCACAAAATCCCTTTCAAAGTAACTTGGAAAAACCTAATACATCTTTGAATAAATGAACTCTTCTTCTTACAGAGTCTGACATCTCATCATTTGTCACCTGAAAGAATAAGTAAAAAAAGGTGAGTTCACGACTCAAACTACAATAACTCAACCTCATAACAAGGCTGCAGCCCAAGAGCATGAGTTTGTTCTTGTGGTAGTTCAACTGTGATGCAAACACAAGCTCATGAATGGAGCAGCTCTTCCAATAACATGTCTCCATTGCGCAACATAAATCTCTCATATTTCTCAATGTCAGTATGCTTAATGAGGTGCCCATGTAGAACTCTGCTGCTTTAGGCCTTGTCCAGATTAAATTCTCATTACTCCATATCTGTAGAACTCTGGTGCTTCATCTTTATGAAGTATTAATCTGTTTCCATGACCCTTTGTTGAGTGACTTTGCATTGTATGTATTGCATCTCGGATAAACTAATTGCTATTTTTAATACACATCCAAATATTCACAATATATTCAAATCTTTATAAGCATATAGCAGTAGCATTATAACTAGATCTAGCCACAAAATCCCTTTCAAGCTAACCTGAAAATAGTAGAACCTAATACATCTTGAATAAATGAATTCTTCTTCTTCTTCTTCTTCTTCTTCATCACAAAGTCTGGCATCTCAACAGTTGTTACCTGAAAGAACAAGTAGAAAGTGAGCTCACAATTCCACAACCAATAACTCAATCTCATTGACTACTGGGATTCATATATGGAGTACCGTTGCAGCACTGAAATTTTATAATCCTTCTAATCTCTTGTGCTACTTCTTTCATTGTTGGCCTGTCCTCTGGAGTTTCTTTATGGCATTTGGATGCCAGTGTCCATGCCATTGACAGCTTCCATTGATCTTCCAACATGATATAAGGTCCAATGTATGTTTTAGCTGCCTCAATGATAAATTCATGAAGATGTGGCTCGCCCTCTTCCAAGCCGAAGCCCCCACTCCACTGACCAGAAGAAGAAGATGTTGTTGCTCTTTGATTTGATGCAACAAAATCAGGATTAGGATTATTCTTTGACCTTGACAAAATTACAAGCATCATATGATGCCAAAATAGATTCAAGTTGTTCACTTTTTCCTGGATCCCTAGACATAATAAGTAAACACATGATTCTTTCTGCTGACAAAATTTCAATTAATAGCAATCCAAAAGAGTAAACATCACATTTCTCAGTAAGTTGCCTTGTTGCGAGGTATTCAGGTGCTGCATGAGGTGCCCATACCGCAGAAGAAACACCAGCCTAATAATTATAAATTTCCTCTTTAGTTAATGGAAAAGATATCCTAGACAAGTTTACTCATATAAACCATCTTATATATATATATATATATATATATATATATATATATATATATATATATATATATATATACTGCCTAATAATTTAACCATTAACCAAAAAAAGAAAAAGCCTATCAATAATTTACATGTATTGCTGTAGGATTTGGGTATCTCAAGCCACAGCTATCAGTTATTAGAAATAATTGCGCATACACATAAAGACTAAAAAAGAAGTAGTTCACAAAAATCAGATTTAAGAAAGCTAACAATATTTTGCGAAGGGAAATATGGATAGAAAAAAAAAAAAAAAAAGATAAATCCAATCCTAGTTTTAAGATATTTTATCTGTCACTAATTTTTATTTGCTCAGAGTCTAATCTTTGACTTCTTTGCCTTGAATTTATTCCAAATCTATAAAACATGCACATGCCATGAAGAGCTTAGGCTATGAGATCGTTACTTTCTGATTTGAAGATATATGCAAGAGAGAGCTTGAGTATCTAGACAGCTCCTCTCTCTCACTCCCCCTATCTTTTTCTTGAGGAAGACAAGTCAAAGTTTTCCTTTTCTTTAATACGGAGTATTTTTTTTTTTGCCCTTTTTTTCTGGTAGGCAGAAGAAGTAAATTGTGGCTTGAAATTTCCCACGTTAGAAAGTAAATCTTTTTTGTGGTGGGTGAATTTGTAGGACTCAAACTTAAATCTTTTCAAAATATAATAATAAATAATTATTTTTCAAAAAATAAAAATTTAACTACACTCATATGCATAATTTGTCGCAACCTGCAGCAACACTCTTGTCTATCATTAACTTCAAAACCATGATAAAGAGTACAGAGCAAAGAAGATTTTTGTATTTGCACAATTAAGATCACATAGTTAACCTAATTTTTATTTCTATTTTTTTTAAGATAGTGAACCAATAACATTGCTAAAAGCATGCTCAACAATGAATTTGCACACACATTACACCAAAGAGTTGAGAATAATTAAGGCCAAACCAGTGGGAAATTATGGACCTGTGTGCAGAGGAGAAATAGGAAGATAAGAGGGAATCTGTTTGTGGACTTCACTGGTGGGGCTCGGCTCACCGCGATTTTATTATCCTTCGAAGCTCTTGTGCAACTTCTTTCATGGTTGGCCTTTCCTCTGGACTATCTTTATGGCATTTTAGTGCGACTTCTATGCACGCCAATAATTGCTTCCCTTGACTTTCACAAATGTTTTTCGGATTCATATATTTTTCAGCAGCTTTCACGCAGGCCTCATGCATATTTTTTTCGTATTGATCAGTAGTAGGATCAGGATCAGGATCACTTCGCCCAAGCCCCTCTTCCAGATCAGAACTGCTAAGTGATGATACCAAAATAGATTCACTTAAAGTCCCGATAGTTAATCCAGACAAAATTTCCAGCATCAGCAATCCAAAGGAGTAAACATCACACTTCTCAGTTAGTTTTGATGTTGCAAAGTATTCTGGAGCAATATATCCACAAGTCCCTCGTACACCATTTGTTTCGACGTATTCCTCCCCTGAAGGGATTGATACTGAAAAACTAAAATCTGATAGTTTGGCAACATAATTAACATCTAAATATATGTTTATTGGTTTTACATTCCCGTGGATGATGGGCATGGACATCCCAGTGTGAAGATAGGCTAAAGCATCAGCAGTCTCCTTGGCAACCTTTAATCTACAATCCCATGCTAGTAGTTGATCATGACTGTTATGCCCTGTAAAAATACAATCGGAAAGAGCTCCATTTTCTGCATACTCATACACTAGGACTGGAGCTGCAGTTTCAAGGCAGCAGCCCAAGAGCATATGTATGTTCTTGTGGTTGTTCAACTGTGATGCAAACACGACGTCATTAATGGCAGAGTTTACATCATTGTAATCAGACTTGACACATATTTGACGGCCATTGAAGGAACCCTTGTATATCTTGAAGAAACTATCCCAAGTATATTGTTGGTCATAGTCATTGGTTGCTTCTGCAAGCTCTTGAGCTGAGAAAATTCGGAAGGGATTATATTTTCCATCACATGAATGGAGCAGCTCTTCCAATAACATACCTCCATTGTGCAACATGCATCTCTCCTTCTCCTTTTCCTCTTCTGAGACTCTACGACTCAACATATTGCTGCTTCTGAATTTCAGTATGCTTAATGAGGTGCCCATGCGGTACTGCAGAAACAGTAGACTAATAATTACAACTTTACTCACAATAACCATCTTATGATTAATGATCACCAATTCACTAAATTTTTGTAATACTAATAATATTTTCCTAAACCAACTTATTTATATAGAAATATATATATATATATACTGCCTAAAAAACTTTCCATTAACCAAAAAAACAAAATACCTATCAATAATTTACATGTATTGCTGTAGGATTTGGGTATCTCAACTATCAGTTGTTAGAGAATAAATAATTGCACATACACATAAATAATAAAAAAGAAGTACAGTACTTCACAAAAATCAGATTTAAGAAAGCTAACAATATTTTGCAATTACATCTAACCTGGTTTTGAGATATTCTGTCACTAATTTTTCTATCTGCTCTCTTTGCCTTGGAATTTATTATAAATTGATAAAGAATGCAATAGCCATGAAGAGCTTATAGGCTATAAGATCATTACTTTCTGAATTTGAAGATGCAAGATAGAGCATGAGTATCTAATATCTATACTATACAGCTCTTCTCTCTCTCCCCCTTTCCCTATATTTTCTTGAGGAAGACTGGAAGTCAAACTCTTCCTATTCTTTATTCTTTTTTTTTATTCCCCTTTTCTGTGGTAGGTGGATTATTTTGGAAATGTAAGCAAATTGTACTGATAATATAACTGCACAGGTATTGGGCCTTAGCCCAGGTAAACTTAAGTGGACATGGGCCAAAGCAAACTCGGAATTAAGCCCAATACAAGTTCAACTGAATTACAAAAAATTCCCAAACTAGCAGTTATAACGGCTATTAAGCTATAGACGAATATAAATTCTCTTTCTACTACAAATTAAATTAAATTAAATAAATATTGCCAAGATACAACATACAATCCAATGATCCTATCAATACAATTTACAAACTCCCTTCAATGGCATAGCATTAACAAGATCCTTATCCTTTCCTAGTTTTCCTTTGAAACCACTCAATGCAGAATGATTCTTCACTGCTCAAATACCAAGGATTTGTACAAGTATTGGAGGATGCTAAAATCCAGTATACACAATGGTTTCCAAGTAAAGTTGCAGAGTTGATTGAGTTTCATATTTGACATACTGAATGAATGCGTCATTTCATGCATTGCGTTCGTCATGTCAGTGAGGTGGAGGATTTGTTCTTCAGGACTTTGAGGGAAGGGCCCTGGCAGCGGTTATTGTAGCTCCATATCACACTCACTCAGCTCTGTTGTCGTATTGCCGATCCTTGTCAAGAAAAAAAAAAAAAAAAAGTTATAGCTAAAAGGAATAGGAAGGTAAAGGGGACCTGTTCATCCATGACCTCTGGGCTAATGAACTTATATAATACTGACTATATGTCCAATTCCATGATACAGTGACACCAACTGCATTGCTGCCCAAAATGCAAGATTAGTGATGGTAACTGGTAAGCCATGGCATTTTAAATAACAAATTGAAGCTAGGGGGTTGAGTTTTTTGGCAACTTAGTAGGTCAATTTTACCAGCTTGTGGAGATTATAAGTACTCCTGCAACATTAATTTAGGGAAGATTAACACCTATATTGAAGCTTATCCTTATGGCAGCAAAAGGGAAAAGAAAAGAAAAAAAGCACTATATATTTGTTTAGAAATGTGTAATAAGAGACAACTACATTCAAAGAAATAGGTTAGTAATACACTTGATGTTTTCTATTTCTCTGACAACATATACCCTACTCATTTGGCCAATATTATGTAAACATTACAAAAATCACCATACCAACAGTCCAAGCACATTGACAGAGTGACAAACTTCATAAAAAAAGTATAAATAGGACCCTTGTCTAATTTTCCTTGAAATAACTATACACTAAATGATTTCGTAATGCTCAAAATGATGAAAACAACACTGTTTACCTCTTTAATTTATACAAGTCTTTAAGTAAAGCAACGAGACATATAGAGCTGATTGATATCAGCCTTGAAAAAATAGCACAAGCTGAAGGTATGCTTAAATGGGAATATAGCATAATGCAACCAAATCAGAAAGTTGAGAGAAAAAATGGAAATTTTCGCCAAACTCTGGACGAAACAAATTCTGTAAAATCCTGTATAGTAGAAGTCAATAATTGAACACTTGGATATCTTGGCTGCCCAAATTTGGCCCCGTGAAGTTAAATCTCAGATGAGTCTAGGTTCAGGCCAACCAATGGAAAATTACGTTTCATATGCAAAGAAGGAATAGGAAGATAGAGGAACCTGTTTGTCATGACTGGTGGGGCTCATGAACTGCTGTATTACTATCCTTCTAAGCTCTTGTGCGACTTCTTTCATTGTTGGCCTCTCCTCTGGACTATCTCTATGTCATTTCAATGCAAGTTCCGCGCATGCCATTAATTGCTTTGAGTGACCTTCCAAAATGTTCTCTGCTCCCACATACTTTTAGTAACCTCCATGATGATAACATGTAGCTTGTACTCAGCCAGGGAGATAAATGTTGGATAAACAGCTCTACCATTAACATTTGAATCATTTGATATATCCTGATGAGAAAGATGCACCTTCAGCAAATCATTAACATTTGAAATATCCTGATCAGAAGGATGCACCTACAGAAAATCACCAACATTTGCTATATCCTGGTCAGGAGGATGAACCACCAGAAAGTCATTAGCATTTGATATATCTTGATTAGAACGATTCACCTTCAGGGATGAAAAATCTGATTCACTTCGAGTCTTCGACTAATGCCCCTTAGATTATTGAACCTTTCCAATAATGACCAGTAACTTTCTCCTGACAATATTTCAACCAATAATGATCCATAGGAGTAAACATTGCACTTCACAGTAAGTTTTGCAGTTTTAATGTATTCTGGAGCCACAAGTCCCTGAGTCCTTATCACTTCATCTGTTTCTACGAATTCCTCCCCTGAAGGGATTGATACCAACAAAGTAAAATCTGATAGCTTGGCAACATAATTTCCATCTAAATATATGTTTGTCGGTTTTACGTTCCTGTGAACAATAGGCATGGACAACCCTGTGTGGAGATAAGCCAAGGCAGTAGCAGTCTCCTTGGCAACCTTTAATCTACAATCCCATGGTAGAATCTCTTGATGATTGTTAGACCCTGTAGAAGGCTTAAAAATGTGATCGGAAAGAGCTCCATTTTCTGCAGACTCAAACACTAGCATTGGAACTTCAGTTTCAAGGCAGCAGCCCAAGAGCATGAGTATGTTCTTGTGATTGTTCAGCTGTGATACAAAAACAACATCATTAGTTGCCATCTCTAGATTATTTCCAAAATTAGAATCAGTGCTCGTTGACTTGACAAAAATTTGATGGCCACCAAAGAATCCCCTGTACATCATGAAGAAACTATCCGAAATATATTGTTGGTCATAGTCATTGATTGCTTCTGCAAGCTCTTTGGTTGATAAAATTCGGAAATGACTACATTTTCCATCACATGAACGGAGGAGCTCTTCTAATAGGAAGCCTCCATTGCGCAACATGTACCTCTCCTTTTCCTTTACCTTTTTTGAGACATTGCTGAAGAAATTGAATTTTCTTCTTCCGAATTTAGGCACGCTTAACGAGGTCCCCATACTGCACCTAAAACACAGCCTACTATTTGGAAAACTCCACAATAATCTTCTCCTTAATTAAGAAAAATTATTTGAACACAGTCAACCATTTTATATATGGTTGGTTATCAATAAATTAGACTTATTAACAAAAATGTTATACCTGTCGTCAGTCCATAAATTTCTAGAAAATATTCTTATGTATCCATACACACACAAACACAAACCTATGTATGATCACTATGTACAGGACTCCGTGCATCCAGGGTAATATTAGGCCTTTGTGTTTCCAGATTATTAGTCATTAGAGGGTAGAATCAAAAATTTATTGGCAAAGAAATTAAAATAAATAAATAATTGTGCATAAACATAAAAACTAGCAACAAAAATTTACAAGAATCACACTCAAGAAAGTTATTGATATTTTTGAACCAACAGATTGTCACTAGTTTTTATCTGGTCACTTTGTAATGGGGTTTATAACCAACCCCATGAAAAGTTTATGAAATCATTACCTTCTGAATACGAAGATGTAAAAGAGGGGTTGAGTTTAATTCACTGCAGCTCTTCTCTTCTCTCTCCCTCCTTGACTCTTTTCTTCAGATTCTCTTCTTCATTTCCTCCCTGTCTTCTCTTTAAAACACCGAAGTCAAAGTCTAGTTTTATTATTTATCTGTTTGTTTTGTGTGTTTTAACTTCTCTTATTTGTGGTGTGGTAGGTAGCAAGTAGGTTCTCGGCCTGCATTCAGGATATCTTTGAGACTAATCTAGCTGACCAAATCAATGCAAGTTGTGTGCAAGCCATTGACTGATTCAAATGACAGTGATCGACTTTCCAACATGCTTTTAGCAGTCTCCATTCCATTATGGCTTGATCAGAAACCATACGTCTTATGCACATCCAGCAAAATCAACAGCACTTTTAGTCGATGCAACCTAATCAGGATCAAAGAGTCCGGACACTTAACTAACACATCCTGCACTTTCAAATACAAGTCTTATAAAATACAAACATATAACAATCTTGAAAACGATACAAATACACTTCAAAGTGTCCAACATCTTTTTCTTTTAAAAAAAAATTGAAACTAAATATATGTCATAACATGTAATATATATATATATATGACAAAAGTATAATTATAATGACAAGATGTGGGAGTAATAACATATATAATATCAGGATATTTACACAACTCTCACCTCTAAATTATGTAACATGTTCTAATTGCCTTGTTTAATAAAATTATAGATAATAATTTATATATATATTAGCCGTGTCCATGCCATATCCATGTCCTACTTTTTTAGGATTTGATATATCGTCGTATCCATGTCATTACCAATGCTACGTAGATGAGTCTCCAAGTAAAGCAACATAGATCCAACTGAATATTGCTGAATGAGTTCAAGTTCAAATGGAAATAAAGCAGAAATCAACCGAATTAGATACCATCTTCTTTGACTGAGAAACTCATGGTTAAGCAATCATCTCATTAATTCCATCATATTGTTAGTTGAATTATTAAACCATTACCCTAAATATCATCTTTTTTGACTGAGAAACTCATCAAGACAACAGTTTATGTAAAATGATGTGATTGGGGTTTTACACAACTCACCTAGTACAGTTACACAGTTCATTAACAGACCCCAACTAATTAATTGGTTGTCTGGGTATTAGTTTAGCTCCAATAATTGAATACTTTGACATTTGGGCTGCCCAAAATTTGTCTTGAAGTTGGAGTTTTTTCTGATGACTTGAAATACAGGCCAACCAAATGGAAATTTAAGTTCCATATGCAGAGAAGAAACAGGAAGATAGAGGGAACCTTTTTGTTATTGATTGGTGGAATTCATGGAGCAGTGCACTGAATTCTTATTATCCTTCTAAGCTCTTGTGCAACTTCTTTCATTGTTGGTCTCTCCTCTGCACTATCTTGAAGGAATTTCAGTGCAAGTTCTGTACATGCCAATGACCGCTTTGAGTGAACCTTCCAACATGTTTCTGGTCCGACATACTTTTCAGCAGCCTCCATGATGGCTTGATGAAGATATTCCTCATCCACTTCTGGTAAGAAATCTTGTTGATTAGTAGACGTTGAATTAGCTCCAATGTCATCAGAGGACATTCAATTACAATCTGTATCACCAAAAATTGATATACCATGATCAGAACCATTCACCTCCATCACATCTTTAATTGATATCAAGTCGGTTGCTAGTTGATTTGTTGCAACCCAATCAGGATCCCTTACCTCAACCCCATTTGCCATATTACAAGCATCATATCTCTGAGATTGCTAAACCTCTGGAACAAAGACAAGTACTTCTCTCTTGACAACATTTCAAACAATAGAGATCCATAGGAATAAACATCACACTTCTCAGTTAGGCGCCTTGACACAACACATTCAGGGGCAATATGGGATACGTTTCTACATATTTTTGCCCTGAAGGGATTGATAATGACAAACTAAAATTTGTTAGCTTGGCAACATAATTTCCATCTAAAAATTCTCGTTGTAATCAAGTATATCTTGAAGATAGTATCTTCTGCAAAATGCTCCACTAAAAAGTATGGTTTATTATTGTGATGATAAGGCTTTGACCTTCGCTCAATTAATAAGGCATGCAAAACTATCACTCACTTTTCTTATCAGTAATAAGGGTACAACTTAAAACACACACAGATCTCAGAACAAAAACTGATATGCATTAATCACAAACAAAACTTAAGAGTACTCGAGCCGCAGCTAATCTCAGTGGCCCAAACCTTTTAGATATTGCTAGAGATGTGTGGAACAAGAGGTTCAATCACCTTAAGGCCAATAATCCTAGGACGATCATCTTCATCTTTGCAACTATGGGAGTCTTTTGTCCTTTGTTCATTCATCTTTCATTAGCATAATTAGTAGATTCTCAACCATCATATATGTTTTTATTATTTACTCTAATATTGTGCACCAAACACAGGCATATGTGGACTGATTGACGGTGCCTTAAAGATTTTGTACAGACAAGTTGTTCATCGAATTTGCTAATTGATCATAATTACTGTTGGTTGCAGGTCTAGTGTCGGCACACTGATATAGTGATATTGGTATACTTCACTCTGTCCAAATTGTATGCATCCCAATGAAGTTGGACAATCAAACATCATTCAATGCCAAATTTCATACCATGCAATCAAACCATAAATGATCAAAATAACAGTTTATAAATATTTAAATTAATTGCGATTTTAATACACATCCAAATATCCATAATAAATTCAAATCTTGATGAGGATTTAGCATCGTTATAACTAGATCTAGCCATAAAATCCCTTTCAAGGTAACATGCAAATAGTCAAACCTAATACATCTTGAATAAAAGTATTCTTCTTCTTCCTCGATTCACAAAGTCTGGAATCTCATCAGTTGTTACCTGAAAGAACTAAGTAGAAAGTGAGCTCACAATTCGACAAACAATAACTCAACCTCACAACGAGTGGATTACCAGTGCATGATAATGTCATTGACTGGTGGGAGGGATTGATGGAGTGTTGCACTGAAATCTTATAATCCTTCTAATCTCTTGTGCTACTTCTTTCATTGTTGGCCTCTCCTCTGGAGTATAACTATGGCATTTGGAAGCAAGGCTCCATGCCATTGACAGCTTCCATTGATCTTCCAACATGATATCTGGTCCCATATATTTTTTAGCTGTCTCAAAGATAAATTCATGAAGATGTGGCTTTCCCTCACCCAGGTTGAAAGCACTTGATTGAACAGAAGAAGATGTTGTTGCTCTTTGATTTGATGCAATAAAATCAGGATTATACCTTGCCACAACTCCCTCAACAAAATTACAAGCACCACATCCACATGATGCCAAAATAGATTCAACTTGAATCTCTAGATCCAAATACGAGATACCTCCTCCTGACAAAATTTCAATCAATAGTGATCCAAAAGTGTAAACATCGCACTTCTCAGTAATTCGAGATGTGTGATAGTATTCTGGGGCCATATATTCAAAAGTCCCTTGCGCCATATATTCAAAATACCCTTGCAAAATATCGTCTCTTTCCACGTATTCTTCCCCTGAAGGGATTGTTACTGACATACTAAAATCTAATAGTTTGGCAATGTAATTTTCATCTAAAAAAATATTAATCGGTTTTACATTCCGGTGAATGATGGAGATGGACAACCCTGTGTGAAGATAGGCCAAAGCATCAGCAATTTCCTTGGCAACCTTCAACCTACAATCCCAGTTGAGTAGTAGCTGGTGGTCATGATGATTGTTAGACTCTGCTGTAGAAGACTTAAATATATGATCAGAAAGAACTCCGTTTTCTGCATACTCGTACACTAGCTTTGGAGCTACAGTTTCAAGGCAGCAGCCCAAGAGCATGAGTATGTTCTTGTGGTTGTTCACCTGTGATGCAAACACAGCCTCATTAATGGCAGAGTTTACATCATAGTGAAAAGACTTGACACATATCGGACGGCCATTGAAGAAACCCCTCTTTATCTGGAACAAACCCCCATTCGCAAATGGCTCGCTATAGTTATTGGTTGCTTTTGCAAGCTCTTCAACTGAGAAAATTCGGAAGGGATTATATTTTCCATCACATGAATGGAGCAGCTCTTCCAATAACATGCCTCCATTGCCCAACACCAATCTCTCCTTTTCCTCTTCTTCGGAGGCTCTGCTTCTTAATTTCAGTATGCTTAATGAGGTGCCCATACGTACGGCAGCCTAGTAATTAGGAAACATACTCTTCCTTAATTATCTTCAAAAGCAATTAATCAATTAATTAATGAAAAAGATAACCTAAACAAGTTTTCTCACAGTAGTAACCATCTTATCATCTATGATGATCAATTGACTAAATTTTTGTATTACCAATCATATTTTCCTAAACGAACTTATTTACATAGAAAAATATATATGCTGGCCTAATAATTTTCCCATTAACCAAACAAACAAAATACCCTATCAATCAGATTACATGTATTGCTGTAGGATTTGGGTATCCGAATTAATAATTATTAGAGAATAAATAATTGCAGATACGCATAAAGACTACAAACAAACAAATACTTGACAAAAATCAGATTCAATAAAGCTAACTATACTTTGCAAAGGAAATGATGGATATATAGGAAAGAAGATTATTCCCAACCTGATTTTGAGATATTAATTCCGTCACTAATCTTTATCTGAATTTGAAGATGCCAATAGAGAGCTTGAGTTCTCTTCTCTCTCTCTCTCTCCCTATCTTTCTAGAGGAAGACTGGAACGGTAAATGGGTGGTCGGTGGTCCGCCCCATTTGGGTGACCAAGTGGGCTAGGTTCACATTTAAAACAAAACAACAAAAATATTGCTGCGTGTTATTGATTTGTAATTTGTTTCCAATAATTGGTATTGGAGTCCAAATTATTTTGGGTTTTATTTCTTGTGTGATTTAAAATGAATGAGAAATCGGCTAGCATGATAAAATTGACTTCATCAAATCATTCAAGGTGATGAGAGGCAAACCAACTACCAGGTTCGACCAGGACTGAAAATTAATACATAGAATATTAGACCAGTGTTTCATCATGTTGCCAAAGAAACTAAAGCTAATGTTGTTTGAAAAAATTTGTAGTCGGCATACTTCTCAAAATAAAGCTTCTTATTTCACATCAATACAAATTCATTCCACTTTTCCATCTTTCCTTTCGCAGGTCACATACATACAATATATATCCACTAATACAATTACATATGTATGCAAACTCTCACCCAAGATATAGTCGGCACATACAATTATACATGTATGTAAACTCTCACCCAACATATATTCACTACATAAGGCTTTTACATAAGGCTTTTGCATGAACGAGATCTAAGAGAGGTAAATATCGATTAATCTTAACTTCATTTTTGAAGAGACGGCTTTGAAGTCTCAAACCCGAGATTTATCGTTTTCGGGGCAAAGAGACAGCTTTCAGGTCTCGAATTCGAGATCTATTGTTTTCAAGCAAAGAGACCCTTTCACGTCTCGAACCTGAAATCTATCATTTTTAGCAAGGTGCGACTTCTAAATGGTAGCAAAACTACAAAAGAAAAAAAAAAACTATTTATTTTAGAAATATACAGAAAATCCACATTCAAAGAAAGAAAAAGGGTAGAAATTACTTTTCTGCTTTTTCATTTTTATTTTCTTCCAGAACATCCACCATGTTCATTCCACCATGTTCATTTGGCAAATATTATGTAAACATTACATAGATGAATTATTACAAGAACATTGCAAGCACATTTGAAACAGAGTGACAAACTTCATCCAAAAGCACAAATAGAATCCATATCTCATTTTCCTTCGAAACAAGTAGACACAAAAAGATTTGGCAATGCTCAAGGAATTGATAGAAACTACACAGTCTACACTGCCTACATCTTTAACTTACATAACCTCCTGCACTGAATTCTTATTATCCTTCTAAGCTCTTGAGCAACTTCTTTCATTGTTAAGTCTCTCCTCTGAAATATCTTGAAGGCATTTCAATGCAAGTTTTGTAAATGTCAATCAATGACTGCTTTAAGTGACTTTCCAACATGATTTGATACAACCCAATCAGAATCCTTTGCCTCAACCCCATTTACCATATTACAAGCATCACTCAACGCCAAACTAGATTAATTTTGATTCATATCTATGAAAATTGTAGTAACCCTTGTGAACGGGTGTGAGTGGGCGGGTGTGAAGATAGACACTGGACTGAGTTACCACACTAACAGGGTACAGGATGCTCAATCCCACATCGCCTGGGTGTGGAAAAGGGGATGTGCTTATATGTAGTATGTTCTCTTCAAATGGTATGAGGCCTTTTGGGGTAAAACTCAAGAGCAAAACATTGCGGGCTCAGGCCCAAAGCGGACAATATCATACCATGTGTTGGAGCGAGGTATTACAGTTGGTATTAGAGCCTTAACCCAGCCAAAAATGTGCCTACGAGGACATCGGGCCTCTTAAGGGGGTGGATTGTAGTAACCCTTGTGAACGGGTGTGAGTGAACGGGTACGAAGATAAACACTGGGCTGAGCTACCACACTGACAGGGTACAGGGTGCTCAATCCCACATCGCCTGGGTGTGGAAAAGGGGATGTGCTTATATGTAGTATGTTCTCTTCAAATGGTATAAGGCCTTTTGGGGTAAAACTCAAGAGCAAAATCGTTCGAGCTCAACCCCAAAGCGGATAATATCATACCATGTGTTGGAGCGAGGTATTACAGTTGGTATCAAAGCCTGAATCCAGCCGGAAGTGTGCCGACGAGGACGTCAGGCCTCGTAGGGGGGTAGATTGTAGTAACCCTTGTGAACGGTGTGAGTGGGCGGGTGCGAAGATAGACACTAGGCTGAGCTACCATACTGACAGGGTACAAGATGCTCAATCCCACATCGCGTGTGATGTGATTTCAATTATACTTAACCACTCGCAATAGAACGAGTCCTCGTAGGACAGAGCTATATAGAGGGTGTCGAACCTCAAGGACTTGCAAGGTTGAATTGTTATGTTACTCAGTCTTTGAATTAATTCTAAATTAATTGGAAAACAATTGTTGATATTTGATCTTGAAATTAATTGAGAAAATTAAAGCTTTTTATAAATTGGTGTTATGAAATTTAATCAGGAAGAGAAGGTCCTGGGAACTGACTTCACCACTAACCCTCTAACAATGACAATTGTACTAATTTGGGACGTTTACTTTATGCATTCAGAAAAGAATGGCTACAAGCCCAATTCAATTCTATCAAGAGAATTCATTCAACATTCAATTAAGCATAACTCGTCTTCGCTTAGCATGGCCTATACATCTGACTAATTAATGATGTTATAACCCATCTTCGCTTAGTACGAATTATCAAAAATCTAAATTAAATGATATGTGAAAACTATTGTATAACTTGTCTTAACAAAATCACAGAAGTTGAAAAGAACAAACCCTAATCATTGCAAATTTGAATTCATTCTACAAGAATAAGAATAAACATGCAATGAGTCAATACATTTAAATTGAAAGCAATAGCACAGCTATTGTTTATGTCTCAGTTATACAATCAATGCATATAGTAAATCGTTCCCAAATTAATATACAACTTAAAACATTGAAAGATAGGTTAGGGTTACGTCACTTCCCCGGAATGGTGTTTAGCCACTCATGATCGGATGTCCAAGCTTGAACGATGATGAAATCGCCATCGTCTTGTCCGTATCGTCACGAATCGCCTCTGTATTTCTCTCTGTGTTCCTCTCTCTCCGAATACCCTAGTTTTTCCTCGTTTCCTCGTTTTTACTTTGCGAAAACAAACCAACGGGACACCTGGCCTACCCAAGGTGGCAAGTGCGCATAATAAAATGGCACTTGCTCCTCACAAAGTGGCATTTGCGCCCAAAAAGTGACAGCTGCGCAAATAGGGCAGAAAGTTGATGAAAACGTCCGTTTTAGGAAATTTTCGTGAAATATGAAATTGTGCAGAATTGAATTTCCTTCAACCCACGCGGAGTTTGGGTCGTTTTGACAATCTTGTACGGAGTTATGGTCTGAATACCAACACGGGTCCAGGACTTTTTAGGCCTGAATTGGCCCAATCTTCTATGCGAATGGGCCCGTGCTCCTTTTCTTCATTTAAATTCATTTCCAGCCCATTTCTTTAGTCCATTTAGTTTGGATCTTCAATATAAACATATCTCTAATGGGCCAAGCTTCAGTGATAACTAAATGAGCACCATTTGTAGCCCGATTTCACCATTCCTAATCAGAATTACCCTTAATCACCTGCAATCATAAAAATATTAAAATTATTAATAAAAATATTAAATAAATATTACTAAGACACTAATTCATATAATTTTAAGGGCATTGAATATGCAATATTCATTACTTATCAGCGTGGGTGTGGAAAAGGGGATGTGCTTATATGTAGTATGTTCTCTTCAAATGGTATGAGGCCTTTTGGGGTAAAACTCAAGAGCAAAATCGTGCGGGCTTAGGCCCAAAGCGGACAATATTATACCATGTGTTAGAGTGGGGTATTACAGTTGGTATTAGAGCCTTAACCCAGTCGAAAATGTGCCTACGAGGATGTCGTAGGGGGTAGATTGTAGTAACCCTTATGGACGGGTGTGAGTGGGCGAGTGCGAAGATAGACATTGGGCTAAGCTACCACACTAACAGGGTACAGGGTGCTCAATCCCACATCGCCTGGGTGTGAAAAAGAGGATGTGCTTATATGTAGTATGTTCTCTTCAAATGGTATGAGGTCTTTTGGGGTAAAACCCAAGAGCAAAATCGTGTTGTCTCAGGCCCAAAGCGAACAATATCATACCATGTGTTGGAGCGGGGTATTACAAAAATACTAGACCTCTGGAATAAAGACAAGTATTTCTCCCTTGACAACATTTTAAACAGTAGAGATCCAAAGGAATAAATGTCACACTTCTCAGTTTTATCTGCCTTGACACAGCATATCTAGGGGCAAGATAATCCCCTAGTCACATGATCAAAATAACAGTTTCTCTAATACACATCCCAATATACATAATAAATTCATTCAAATGTTGATGAGCCTGTAGCATCGCTATAACTAGCTCTAGCCACAAAATCCATTTCAAAGTAACTTGGAAAAACCTAATACATCTTGAATAAATAAACTCTTCTTCTTTACAGAGTCTGACATCTCATCATTTGTCACCTGAAAGAATAAGTAAAAAGTGAGCTCACAATTCCACAAACAATAACTCAATCTCATTGACTACTGGGATTCATATATGGAGTACCGTTGCAGCACTGAAATTTTATAATCCTTCTAATCTCTTGTGCTACTTCTTTCATTGTTGGCCTGCCCTCTGGAGTTTCTTTATGGCATTTGGATGCCAGTGTCCATGCCATTGACAGCTTCCATTGATCTTCCAACATGATATAAGGTCCAATGTATGTTTTAGCTGCCTCAATGATAAATTCATGAAGATGTGGCTCGCCCTCTTCCAAGCCGAAGCTCCCACTCCACTGACCAAAAGAAGAAGATGTTGTTGCTCTTTGATTTGATGCAACAAAATCAGGATTAGGATTATTCTTTGCCTCCCCAACTCCCTTGACAAAATTACAAGCACCGTATGATGCCAAAATAGATTCAAGTTGTTCACTTTTTTCCTAGATCCCTAGACATAATAAGTAAACACATGATTCTTTCTGCTGACAAAATTTCAATTTATAGCGATCCAAAAGAGTAAACATCACATTTCTCAGTAAGTTGCCTTGTTGCGAGGTATTCAGGTGCTGCATGAGGTGCCCATACCGCAGAAACACCAGCCTAATAATTAGAAATTTCCTCTTTAGTTAATGGAAAAGATATCCTAGACAAGTTTACTCATAGAAACCATCTTATGCTTAAGGATGATCAATTCACTAAATTTTTGGAAAACTAATTTTCATTCCTAAACGAACTTATATATATATATATATATATATATATATATATATATATATATATATATATACTGCCTAATAATTTAACCATTAACCAAAAAAAGAAAATGCATATCAATAATTTACATGTATTGCTGTAGGATTTGGGTATCTCAGGCCTCAGCTATAAGTTATTAGAAATAATTGCGCATACACATAAAGACTAAAAAGGAAGTAGTTCATAAAAATCAGATTTAAGAAAGCTAACGATATTTTGCGAAGGGAAATATGGATAGAAAAAACAAAAAGATAAATCCTATCCTGGTTTTGAGATATTTTATCTGTCATTAATTTTTATCTACTCAGAGTCTGATCTTTGCCTTCTTTGCCTTGAATTTATTCCAAATCTATAAAACATGCACATGCCATGAAGAGATTAGGCTATGAGATCGTTACTTTCTGATTTGAAGATATATGCAAGAGAAAGCTTGAGTATCTATATAGCTCCTCTCTCTCACTCCCCCTATCTTTTTCTTGAGGAAGACAAGTCAAAGTTTTCCTTTCTTTAATACGGAGTATTTTTTTTCCCCTTTTTTTCTGGTAGGCAGAAGAAGTAAATTGTGGCTTGAAATTTCCCACGTTAGAAAGTAAATCTTTTTTGTGGTGGGTGAATTTGTAGGACACAAACTTAAATCTTTTCAAAATATAATAATAAATAATTATTTTCAAAAAATAAAAAATTTAACTGCACTCATATGCATAATTTGTTAGAACCTGCACTAACACTCTTGTCTATCATTAACTTAGACATGAAATAACAAGATTGCCCATTTTAAGGTGGAAATAGTCATTCTCTTATAATGAAATAGAATGAAGATTCCATTTCTAGTAAGATTAAAAAAAAGTTATATTACCAAAAAACTATTTACCTCCACTACCACATCACCTCTACCACCACTGCTACCACCACTACCACCCTCACCACCTCCACGTTGCCACCTTTTTCCACCACACCACCTCCATATCACCACCACCTCCACATAACCACCTTCTTCCATCACCTCCACCACCACCTCCACCTTCACCGCCACTTTGTCACATTCCTCCACCACCACATCTTTGTTAATTTAATTTATTTGCCACTAGGAGGGGTATTTTGGATACTTTGATTTAAATTTTATTTCATTTCTATCTCATATTCATATTCGCAATCAAACAATAGAATGAGAATAACCATTTCATTATATTCCCAATTGCATTCCATTCCATTCTCGTGTACCAAACACAGTATAATGTTGAACCCAATTTTCTCTCACAGCACCAAAACCATCAAATCCCTCATCACTTCATTCTTCATCTCTATGAGTCCATCTCTGTGTATCACAAAAGATGATTGAAGCCAAACCCCCCTAGTGGACATGCCCAAAAAATGATCATAGAGTAACACATCTCTGATACTTCATGGACATGCCCATAATTTAGTAACAATTTTTATTAATTTGAACACTTGTCTAACACATTCCGGACACTTACTAACATATCATGTACTCTCAAATACAAGTCTTATAAAATACGAACACATAACAATCTTGAAAATGATATTTCAAAATGTCTGATCTCTTTTTCTTTTAAAAGAAAATTGACAATTAATGCATGTCATTACATGTAATGACAATTCTAAATATGACAAAACTCCTAACCAATATATATATATAAACACACGCAAAACTAAAACTATAATGACAAGATGAGAGAGTAATAAGATATATAATATCAGGATATTCACATAACTCTCTCATCTAAATTATGTAACACGTTCTAACTACCTTGTTTATTAAAATTATAAAATAATTATTTATATTTATATTAGTCGTGTCAATGTCGTATCCGCGTCCTACTTTTTAGGATTTGACGTATCACCGTATCTGTGTCCCGTGTTTGTGCTATGTAAATAAGTTTTCAAGTAAAGCAACATAGATCTGACTCAAATTTACATACTGAATAAGGTTAACTTCAAATGGAAATAAAGAAGAAATCACGCCTTCTTCTTTGACTGAGAAATTCATGATTAAGCAATCATCTCATTAATTTCATTATCTTGTTAGTTGAATTATTAACCATTATCTTAAATACCATCTTCTTTGACTGAGAAACTCATCAAGACAACAATTATGTAAAATGTTGTGATTGGGGTTGTACACAACTTACCTAGACGATTACACAGCTTATTTACTAACCCTAACCAAATGAAAAATTATGACATTTGGGCGGCCCAAAATATTATCTTGAAGTTGTAATTTTTCTATGAGTTGAAATTTTGGCCAACCAAATGAAAAATTATGTAGAGAAGAAATAGGAAAATAATAGGGAACCTATTGTGTGTTGTGCGGTGAAGAATCGACTGCGAAAGTTTGTATAAAACTTAGAGGAGGTTGATTAGGTTTACTCACTTTTTGCTTAATTTTTCAGATTATCCCAATTTTAAGTTCAATTAAAAATTAAAGCAATCCCACAAAGTAAGTAAATAAATAAAGTGCAATAACGTAAACGAATGCACCAGATATATGTGAAAAATCTAGATCGAGAAAAAACCATGGGTGAGGCTTTGTAGCCTCGGAGAACTAGATCCATTATCGTCGAAGCAAAGTACAACAGACTCTTTTCCAGACTCACAATCAATCTACTCTGACAAGAACTTGATGCGGAACACCTTAGACTTACTCTTGCGACTCCCTCGTCCAATTGTTGTAGACTTCCGGCTAACGTCACAATTCTTGAAGAAGGGTAACTGGAAGAATAAAAACGCTCAGCAAAGTATTTTTGTCCCCTTTGTAGTGCGATCTTTTTCTCTTTCCTCACCAACAAACAGTTGTAAATGAAACCAAATGATCCAATAGCTTGATCAATAAGAAATCTCTAAAGTAGTCTTCGAACGACTAATCAAGGAAAGAGAGTCATCCTAAATCACTCAGTGAATATGTGTGTGCTCTCAAAAATATAAACAGAAAAACAAAGTTTTCTGTTGAAAAACATCTATATGTTTTATCTCTTTAAAAATATCTTTTTTTATGCGTTTGAAAGTTTCGTGAAAGCACACCGAGAGAGAAATCATATGAGGTTTTTATGGATATTAAAAATCATAATTTTTCATAAAAAATAAGTTAAAAATCAATAGGAAACATGTAAAGACCGGGTCCAATTTTGATCGGTTTTCTTTTATGCATCATTTTCATCATAAAATCTATTTTAAATGATGTTTTACATGTTTTAAATATGAAAAATATGTTTAGAAACTTGTTTAGAGATTTTGGGAAGTTTTGAGAGCGTTTGGCAAAATTTGGTTTTATACCAAATAAAATATTTAAAGAGTTAAGGAAGCAATATATTTCAGAGCCATAGCCGCTTTCGAAATCGAAAACGGAGGTCAGGAGGGTACGTTAAGTGGCCAGGGGCATTTTGGTCATTTTGCGCCCTAGATATTATAAATATCTAAGGCTAAAAATTCAAGCCATTTGAACATTCTCCCAGCTCTCTCTTCTATCCCATTTCATCTTTCTTCCCTCTCTCTTCATTTCAGAGGCCGTAGGCTTAGATAATTAAGTTGTCGGTGAAGAACAACTTGGTGTACGTGACAAGTTCTTCGGTTTGAACCGAACAAACGTGAATTTCGTTAAGGTAGAACTTGGAGGTATTTTTGAGAATTTGTTAAAAAGTCTTCAAATTCGAGGTAGGAGTGTTTCTTCCTTCTTACTCATCATTTTAGTGTTTTGGTAAGATTGGAAATGTATTGGTTGAGTTGGGTTGAGTTTGGCATGTATGGGAGAGTGTTAGGGTTGTGTATTGTACTCTTCTTTTCCTTATGATTTACACATGTGTATGTTATGCATATTGTGGTATGTGATAAATGTGAGATTTTACATGTTGAATGCACGATAATGTAAATGTGTTGTAAAATATGATGAATTATATGCATATATGAGATGTATGCATGGTTTTAAACATATATGTGGTAATATGTGGTGTGTGATAGTATAATGCATGCTAGAAATTACATGTAACAAGAATGTGTATTGAAAAGCATGAAAAGTATATGCTTTGTGTCAAATGTGCTGATGTCATCTCTAATTTCCTTACTTGCTTTATTTATTTTGTAATTGGATTGGATGCTTAATTGATAATCATTATGGGTAATTAATCAATCATAAAAATTGGACTAGGAGACCTATCACCCCCTCTAGGTCTAAGGATTAGAATCTCACTATAAATTAACTAAACCATTTCCACACAGCGTAACTCACATTTGGTATCAGAGCGGGTTATTTAGTCTTGAGTTAGATTTTGTTTGGTTGATTTAGTTGTGAATTTCAAGATGTCTCATATTATGTCTTTTGATGATGATAATGTTATACCTTAGTTATCTGATTCTATAACTGGTATGCATCTTGAGTGGTCTAAGCTGAAAAGTGATTATGAAAATTTGTTAGAGAAATTGAAAATTGCATAACTTGATAGAAATATTTATAAATTGATAGTTTTTGTCACCAATAAAAATTTAGAGGAGCTGATGTGTGATAAGATGAATCTTCTTGGTAAAATTCAATTTCTGGAACAGAGAGTTAAATAGATGAAAGTGTTTAATAATTCACTTGAGCATAAGATGGATAATTTGAATAGTAAACTTGTTAAATCTAATCAGTCTTTCAGAAATTTAACTCTGACACTTGTAAATTTGGTAAGTTGAATTTTACAAAAAATTTGAGTAATAAAGAAGAATTGAAACTTAGGCGTGATAAGATGAATCTTCTTGGTAAAGTTTAATTTCTAGAACAGAGAGTTAAACAGATTAAATGGTTTAATAATTCACTTGAGCGTAAGACTGATAATTTGACTAATAAACTTGTTAAATCTAATTAGTCTTTTAGAATTTTAACTCTGACACTTGTAAATTTAGTAAGTTGGATTTTACTAAAAACTTGAGAAATAAAGAAGAATTGATTTCAACTTTAAAGGATTTGTCACTTTAAAAATTAAAAGATGTTTATGTGAAAATTGAGACTATGTCTTCTCTATTACTCATGCTCCAAAACTTTTTTCAACATGCCATTTTTGTGGAGAAAAAGGTCACATCAAGTATAAGTGTCAAAAGAGAAAAATTGAACTGAAAAAGCGTAAGTCCTTAGACAGTTCAAGAGCTTTGCTTAGTGAGATGAAAAAACTTGAAAAGAATTAACAAGAATTGAAAAAAAAATGATAAATTGACTTGCTTTAATTCTGTTCTGGATTCTCATAAAGCTAGAGAGAAGATCAAGAAGAAAGAACCCTTGGAAACTAATAATTCTAATTCTAAAACAGTTAGGAAATTACTTGATCATAAATCTGAAACTATTTGGATGAAGAAGGATAGTCTAAAATGTCTGGTCATGTACACTGCAGTTAGAGCACTTGGTCCTACAAATTGGTATTTTGATAGTGGTTATTCTAGGCATCTGACTAGAGACTAAACATTGTTTACCACTTTTAAGAATTTTTCCAACAGATCTATTACTTTTGGTGGTGACAATGCATCTAAAGTGAGTGGTAAAGGTAGAATTGATTTTCCGACTTTTTGTGAATTGAAAAATATTCTGTATGTTAAAGGTTTAGCTGCAAACTTGTTGAATATTAGTCAAATATGTGATAATGGTTTTCAAGTTCATTTTACTCGACATGGTTGTTTTGTAACTAATGAGCAGGGTGATTGTGTTTTGAAATGATTTAAGACTTCTGATAATTGTTATGTGATATTTTCAGATCTTTCACATGTTTATATTTCTACAATTATTGATGAAACTATCTTATGGTATAGGAGACTAGTCATGTGAATTACAATAATTTGGTAAGTCTGTCTAATCATGAACAAGTTCGAGGTTTGCCTAAGTTGAAAAGGCCAATAGATGAGGTATGTGGACCATGTCAATTAGGTAAGCAAACTAGAGTGTCACATAAGAGACTTAAGCATCGACTCACTTCTAGACCTTTATAGTTAATTCATATCGATTTGATGGGTCCAAAACTCAAAGCAAAAGTGGTAAAAAGTACATGCTTATAATGGTTGATGATTTTTCATGATTTATTTTTATTATTTTTTTGAGAGAAAAGTCTGATACTTTTGTTTCCTTCAGGTCGATTTGTCAAAGGATCCAAAATGAGAAACAATATGCACCCAAAACACCTTAGCATAATGGTGTAGTTGAAAGGAAGAATAGGACAATTGCAGAGATGGTACATACTATGCTTCATAAGAGTAAGTTAGCTAAACACTTTTGGGCTGAAGCTATTAGTACTGTTTGTCATGTTTTGAATATGGTGTACCTTAGGTTTGGAACTGAAAAGACTTCATATGAACTGTGGTATGGTAAAACGCCCAACATTAAACACTATAGAGTTTTTAGAAGTAAATGTTATATCCTTAGAGATGGAGGAAATTTGAGAAAATTTGACTCTAGAAGTGATGAAGGATACTTTTTGGGATATGCATTGAATAGTCGGGCTTATTGGTATTTAATTGTCACACTAAAGTTGTTATGGAGTCTTTTAAGGTTGTGATTGATGATTCAAGGCCTAGGGAGATACATGATCAACTTGAGAAAGAAGAAGGAATAAATACTTTAGGGTTGCTTGAGAGTGAACCTAGTGAGAGAGTGGTTGAGAAAGAAATTAAAGATAAGGTTGAGGATGTAAGTGGTGATGAAATCATGGAAGTGGTTGATAATACACATGCACCTATAGAAAATCCTACACCATATGAGGAAGTCCCAATGTCTGGTAGTTCTAGGATTCGAAGTAGTCATCCATTGACAAATTTGATAGGGCCATGGGAGGAAATAAATACTAGGAGTAGAGTCTGAGATAATATAGGACACTCATGTCATATGGCTTAGTTTGAACCTAAGAGTATTGATGAGGTTCTTCAAAGTTCTTATTGGCTTGTAGCTATGCAAGAAAAGCTGAATCAATTTGTGAAGAATGATATTTGGGAGATAGTGCCTCAACCTAGGGATGTGAACATCATAGGAACAAAATGGATCTTTAAAAATTAACTTGATAAGAATGGTCTTGTGATGAGAAATAAAGGCCGGTTAGTTGTATAAGAATACACTCAAGTTGAAGGAGTTGATTTCGATAAAACTTTTGCACTAGTTACTAGACTTGAGTCTATTCGTCTTCTTCTTGCTCTTGCATGCCACTTTAAATTTAAATTATTTCAAATGGATATTAAAAGTACTTTTCTAAATGGTATTTTGCAAGAAGAAGTGTATATACCTCAATCAAAAGGCTTTGTTGATCCACATAATCCTGATTATATTTTTTATTTTAAAAATGTTCTTTATAGTTTGAAACAAGCTCTTAAATCATGGCATGAAAAGTTGACTTCTTTTTTGTTGCATAAGGGCTTTAGGAGAGGATGAGCTGATAAAACTTTGTTCATAATCAGGAAAGGTAAAAATTTACTTGTTACTCAAATTTATGTGCATGATATTATTTTTTGTTCTACTTCTGATAACCTTATTCATGAATTTGCTAGAGATATAAGTAATACTTTTGAGATGAGCATGGTTGGTGAATTAATATTTTTTCTTGGACTCCATGTGAAACAATTTGAAGATGGAATTTTTATATCTCAAAATAAGTATACAAAGGAGTTAGTCAAGAAGTTTGGCTTGGAAGGTTCCAAGCATGTGCAAACTCCTATGAGTACCTCTTCCAAGTTGGAGAGGAACTCATATTCTAATAGAATTGATCCTTGTTTGTGTAGAAGTGTGATTAGCAGCTTATTGTATTTGATGGCTAGTAGGCCTGACATTGCATTTAGTGTAGGAGTATGTGCTAGGTATCAAGCTAATCCTAGAGAACAACATCTCATTGCAGTCAAGCGCATTATTCGATATGTCAATAGTTCTTTGAATTATGGATTGCGTTTTTCTATAGAGTCTAATTCTGAGATTGCAGGCTACACTGATGCTAATTGGGCTAGTAACAAGGATGATAGGAAAAGTACTTCAGGTGGTTGTTTCTATATTGGTACTAATCTTGTTTCATGGTATAGCAAGAAGCAAAATTGTGTTTCTTTATCATCTGGTGAGGCTGAGTATATTACTGGGAGAAGTTGTTGCACACAATTGCTTTGGATAAAGCAGATGCTACTCGATTATAGAATTGATCAAGGTACAATGTCTATCTTTTGTGATAACAATAGTATAATTAATATCTCAAATTGAGCATTATTTAGTTCAGGTAAGTTGGTGAGGATAAATAGGTTTTTAAAACGTGTTTTTCGGTCTTGAAAAATAAAGTTTCAAAGTCATAATTTTATATTTTTCAAGGTTGGACCGGTCCAAGTCTTACCCGGACCAGTCCAAGAGCTCTCGAGACCTCAAACTTGGTCACCAACATAGCTAGACCGGTCCAAGAGGTCTCATCTTCTTGCTACAGGAGATGGACCAGTCCAAGGGATAGGCTGGACCGGTCCAAGGCTTCTGGTTTGCAGGATTTTTCCTTCTTTGTCCTGTTTTGACCCCGAACATTCCTAAAACACTAGGATTCGTTTTATATTGATTTTTAACTTATTTTTCAAGAAAAATGAGGGATTTATTATAAATATAAACCCTCATATATTTTATCTCTAAGTGGTGGAAAAAAAGGGTGAAAAAAGTAAGGAAAAAATTAATACTTTCAAGGAGCTTTTCATTACATATCAGAAAATCTTTTTAGAGTGAGAAAGTAGAGAAGATATTTTCAACAGAGAATAATATTCTACTGTTTATATTTTTGAGAGCACACACACTCGGAGTGTTTAAATTATGATGTTCTTCTCAATCTGATCAACCGAATTCTCAAAGGCAACATCAGCCAATACAGTTTGATCAGAGCAGCTGAGGTGGTTCATTGACACTACTTGATTCTATCTAAAGAGGAGGAGAAATGATCACTACGAAGGGGACAAAATACTTGAGGAGTCTTTGTGTTCTTTCAGCTATACTTGAGGAGTTTTTGGTGTCATCTCTAACTTTCCTTACTTTCTTTATTTATTTTATGATTGGTTTGGATGCTTAATTGATAATCATTGTGGCTAATTAATCAATCATAAAAATTGGGCAAAAAGACCTATTCACCCCCCTCTAGGTCTAACGATTAGCAACTCACTCTAAATTAACTGAACCATTTCCACACCGCGTAACTCACAAAGCATACTTGGGAATCCTCTTGCCTCCCCTTGTTGAAGCAGTTGTACAATGTCGGGTTTGTTTGGTTCACGCATATATTGCAGCTCATACACAATAACATCAGTAGTACGAAATGCCTTCAAGTAACATATGGTAGTAGTTTCATTGATTTTAATATACTCGTGAAATAAATCAGCTGGTCCACCATATGCGAGAATGCATACATCAGTTGTCATCTTCTATATAGAAGACAACCCCAAACCACCACTCACATCCCTTTTTTAGATAAAGAAGTTGTCATAAGCTTGAACATCATTCAGGATATGAAGAAATAGTTCTTGGCGCATCCTGAATCATCTATGAAATTGCTCAGGTGTATATAAGCAATTCTCATCAAAGTAGTCTTTCATTAGTTGACGGTGGCTTCCTTCTCGGTCACGATGAATGAATCGCTACCTTTGAGGTGGTTAAAAGACTTGCGCTATAATCTACGGCATACAACAACTCAGAATTTCTTTGTAAGCATCTACATGCTCTTCAAGTAATTTGTCAAGATCTATTTATGAGGAGGGTGACGAAGAACATAGAGAATTAGAATCTGGCAAAGGTCGTGATGACAAAGCCATTGAAAATTCAAAATTAAAGGAGATGGTGAATAAACTTTTGCAAGAATGAAAGAGATGAAAGTAATGATGATTTTATAGTGATTAAATGAGTGTTTATATAAGATGAAAAATATAGTCGTAAGTAAATAAATAAAAAATATTTAATAATTTTAAATTTAAATTAAAATTTTATTAAAATATTATTATTTTTGGCTAGCGAAAATATGGATAAAATGTTGTGGAACTAAATCTAGAGATCCTGACATACTAACGTGACTGGCTAAAATGCTAACGTGGCTGGCCAGAATTTGAGTTTAGAGAAGTAACTTTAGCCAAGCTGTTGTGCATTACCTTAGTTATTAGAGTGTAGAATGTAATTGGTATAGGTATGAATAAATATGTTACTAGAAATTTGAACAAAAAATTAAAAACTAAAAATTTCAAAAGAATTAGATGGGAAAGAAGAAATACTTAAGGTACTGATATTATAAAGAAAAAAAACATTAGATAGTAAAGAAAATATATCCTAACCAAAAATTCAACACATTTACTTCATAACTTTATCGAAGAAAAAAAATACTTACTTTATAAATAAACAACATATTTCATCATTTCAATGACTCCAATTCTATTTTCAACAAAATCAATTCACCTTTTCAAAACTCAATTTTAAATTTTAAATATATTGTTAGAAATAATATATATATATATATATATATATATATATATATATGTGTGTGTGTGTGTGTGTGTGTGTGTGTGTAGACTTAGAGAATTTGAGGAGCTTGGTCATGACTGCATGACTATTACTAAATATGAGAACAAGTTTATTTCCCTTTCATGCTTCGTACCCGAAGTGGTGAGAGATGAAGAGAAAAATACGTGGAGGTTCATCAATGGCCTTCATCATTCGATTAGGCCATTTGTATCCATTCTGGGTTTGAAAGTACATGTCGAGGAGGTAGAGAAGGTCCTGATGGCTGAAGCTGAAATGAAAGATAGGCATGAGAAGAGAGAGGCATTGAAGCAAAGCAAGGCTTTGTCAATGGATTCAGAGAGGCATGCGAGGAAGAAGTTCAAGGGTAGTTCTTCTCATTCGATGGGTATAGTGGGATAGCCAATGGCACATTCAACGCCTACTATTCCCTTAACTTTGACATTACTAAGACAAAGGTGATGTGTTACAAGTGTAAGCAACTGGGGCACTACAAGTCAGATTGTCCTTTGAGAGTACCTATGAGAGCACCTGTAAGTCAGCCTACTAGTCAGCATGGCATGATGAGTTGTTTTGGTTGTGGGTAGCAGGGACACATCAGGAGAGAATGTCCACAGCAGAGTGGGAATGCTCAGGGTGGTCAGGGCACATAACAAAGAATGACACAGACCATGATTGCACAGTTAAGTTATAGAGTATTGCCTCCACCGTAGCCAGCTATGTCTGCACAGAGTGCGAGACCACTGAGGGGATCTACCCCTAGTGCATCCACACAATAGTCTAGTTTTCGGGCTGGTGGAGCATAGGATCAAAGAGCATAGGGCAGAGTATACGTTGTGACACCGGTATACACCTTAGCAGAACCTTTAGTGGTCAGAGGTATATTTATGGTGTATAGTTCTTGGCACATATATTGATTGATTTGAGTGTGTCACACTCATTTATTGTAAAATCATTTGCACAGGCATTGGGGGTAGAGGTTAGTCCATTTGGTAGAGCTATTTGTGTTGATACGCCAGTGGGCGGTACAGTGATTCTTGATGGGGTGTGCCGGGGATGTGCTATTGAGTCAGACGGATGGACACTTGAGTTTGATTTCATTCTCCTAGACATAAGTAGTTTTGATATCATCTTTGGGATGGGTTGGTTATCAGAGTTCCATGATACGATATACTATTTTAGAAGGAGAGTGGCGATTTATACGCCCGATGATGATTGTTTTTATTTTGTGGGAGATCGGAATGACTCCTATACTGTACCATGTTATGGCATTAGTAGTTGGGAGCGACACAATTTTATCTTGGCTAGTCTTTTGGCCGAGGGAGAGGAGATTCCGAGAGAGATATATCCAACAGTGGTATGTGAGTTCTTGGATGTATTTCGAGAGGATTTGATGGATTTACCTCCCAAAAGAGAGGTAGAGTTTGGGATTGATCTTATGCCCAGTACGACGTCCATTTCTATGGCACTATATCAGATGGCACCGACGGAGTTGGAAGAATTGAAGCGTCAATTAGATGATTTGAAAACTAAGGGCTTTATTAGACATAGTGCATCACCATGGGGAGCACCAATGTTGTTTGCTAAGAAGAAAGATGGTTTTTTGAGATTGTGCATTGATTATCAAAAGTTGAATCATGTGACAATCAATTGAAGGGAGCTCACTACTTCTCAAAAATTGATTTAAGGTCGGGATATTATCTGTTGAGAATAAAGGATGAGGATATCCATAAAATGGCTTTTAGTACACGGTATAGATATTATAAGTTCCTTGTAATGTCATTTGGGTTGACTAATGCACCGATAACATTTATAGATTTGATGAACCGTGCATTTCATGAGTATCTAGACACTTTTGTGGTAGTGTTTGTAGATGATATACATTTGTACTCATCTTTGGAGGAGGAACATGAATTACATTTGAGGATAGTTTTGTAAATTCTTAGAGAACACCGATTGTATGCTAAGTATGAAAAATACGAGTTTTGGCTCCAAGAGGTGAAGTTTCTTAGACATATTATTTTTGGAGGTGGAGTCTCAGTTGATCCATCTAAGATTGAAGTCGTGATGAGTTCGGAGAGTCTGAAGAGTGTCCTCGAGATTTAGAGTTTTCTTGGTTTAGCAAGCTACTACAGGAGGTTTGTGAAAGACTTCTCTAGTATTGCAACTCTTATGACACGACTCACTTGTAAGGGTATGAAGTTTGTGTGCAACGAAGCATGTGAGTTAGCTTTTTGTGAATTGAAGAAATGAGTAACTACAACTCCTATTTTGGTGATACCTGAGCATGGCTTGGGATATATGATTTATTGCAATACTTCAGGGAGCGGACTGGGTTGTGTATTGATGCAATGTGATGGAGTAGTTGCTTATGGGTTAAGGCAATTAAAGACTCACGAGCATAACTATCCTACTCATGATTTGGAACTAGTAATGGTGATCTTTGCCTTGAAAGGGTGGAGACACTACTTGTATGGTGAGAGATTCGAAGTGTATTCAGATCACAAAAGTCTCAAGTTCTTTTTCTTCCAAAAGGACTTAAACATGAGACAGATGCAATGGGTTAAGTATATGGAAGATTACAATTTTGCTTTAAAACACCATCCGAGAAAAGCAAATGTAATGGCGGATGCGTTAGGCAGAAAGTCTCACGGGACCCTAGCTAGCATAGTCATACGGGAATGAAAAATGATATAATATTTTTTAGAGTTGGGATTGTATTTTAGTGATGATAGTGAGCCAGCTATGTTGTTTAGTTTGGTAGCTCAACCTATACTTGTGCGAAAGGTTATTGAGGCACAGAGATAGGATAGCGAGTTAGAGGCCATTCACTCACAGATTGTTAGTGGTACGACAGTGGAAGATTGGACCTTGTATTCGGATGGGGGTCTACGATTTAGAGGATTGATGGTCGTTCCTTCTGATTATCGTGATGATGTATTACGAGAATTTCATCATTCTCGTTTTACAGTTCATCCAGGTGGTACCAAAATGTACCACAATTTGAGACGGCAATATTGGTGGCGAGATATAAAGAAGGATGTAGCACAATTTGTGGCGAGGTGTCTTACTTATCAACAAGGAAAAGTAAAACATCAAAAGCCATCTAGGTTATTACAACCATTACTAGTGGTGGAGTGGAAATGGGAGCATATTACCATGGATTTTGTGACGAGCCTTTCGAGATCAAATAAGGGCAATGATATAGTAAATTCCTTAAAAATAACAAATTATACGGTGTCATGTTTGCTTCCTTGCTCTCACATGATCGACTTATGAATGTAATCAGAGCCTTCCTTGAGTCTTGGTGCCCTTCGACCAATACACTCCACTGCTCGATCGGGGAGCTATCGATTTCCCTTCGCGACCTGTATGTGATAAGAGGTCTCCCAAAAGTCGTTCTTTATACAAAGGAATTATCTGCTACAGACAAAGATGGAAATTTTCTTCTCCCTTTTAGTTACCGGTAATTATTTTTAGCTTTTCACTAGTTTTGCAAGCAATATAAATAGGACCGGACTGAGAAAATTTCTGAATGGACAAAGTTTTGGTTCAGAGGCGCCACTAAGTATAGTAAACCACCTCCGAGAAGAAGATCGAGAAACAAGACTCAATGTCCCAAAGAGACTCAACCCTTCTGGAATAATTGATCTAGTTAAGAATTGGTCACCACAAGAAGATGAGATGTTTACCAGTCTTGGAATAGAACTAGAGATGAGGAACAAAACTTATTTAGCAGCATTCATAGTGTGTTGGTTATGCAAATTTGTTTTGTCTACCGGTCCTGGAAATATAATTCATCATAAGGTGTTTAAGGTTGCTAGCATGATGGCAAATGGTAATAAATTTTATCTTTTTGTTTCTGTTCTAGACAGCATTTACAGAGGTTTAAACGACATTGTTTCTTCCCCTGATCCTGAAAACTCTAATGTGACATTCCCCATATACTATGTATATGGCTGGTTAGCTGAATACTTCAAAATAAACCTTTTTTGTCCCAGACTGTAATTACCTGCCGTGAATGACATGGTACGCAGAGAAAGGGTCTGCAAAGCATTTTGATGAGACCGAGGCCCAAGAGTTGTTCAAGTTATGTAAAGGTGTTGAATTATCTTGCTTATCCAAAACATCGCCGATAAAGAGACTACTAGCAAATGATGAACAACTACCTCTTTATGACTTTGAGTATTTACCTGACATTGTGCCAAAGAGACCGACGTATTATTGAGCCTTATAGTCCACACAGATTTGGTAGACATTTTCTATCATCAGGACATTCCAGGCAGACTGAAAAAAGATATTTGCACTGGTGCTTTGGAAGAGATTTTGCTACTATGGAGATTGACCACTCATTATCATACTGAATGTGAAGTACAAATTCCTTCAAACTCTAATTTCTAAAAATTCTCTATCACCAAAACTTATGCTAAATGGTGGTCAAAAGTTTATGTTGATCCATTCATGGTGAAATGAGGCACTTCGGGGCATATTAAGCTTACAATTTCTCCAAAAGAAAAAATAACCAAAGTTAGAAAAGGTTACAAATGATGGACCTAAGTCGACCCCTTCTTCTAAGCCAACCTCAAGGGCAGCCTCTAAATCCCATAGTGATCATGATGTCGAGGATAGTTTTGAAAGTCATGCAGAGGTGGCCAAACATATTCCACCAAAAATTAACACTTGTCCTCGTACTTAATTAGTAATAGACTCAAATGAAGATATGGGGGCAAATGATGAGGATTGCAACTAGAAGTATATGGGTGACAAGTTTAAGCGTATTTTCAAGTGAGCGGATTTTGTTACTTCTTGTGGCGTGGATCGATATTTCGGGATAGCTTCCAGTAATAACAAACTAATGCGAATAAGGTTCCCACCCTTTATTTCATATTTTATTTATTTATTTATGTTCAGGTAGAAGGTATTATCTCATTATTTTCAGGTAGAAGGTACTATTTATATATTTTTTTATTCCATATCTCATTGATAAACCTACTGGTAGTGGAACATCTATTTGTGGGCTATCTGCATTTGAGTTGGTACTTGAGATAAATGAATTGTCACAAGTTTCACCAGTAGGAAGAGAGACTCCTCGAGGTTCGAATGCTTTAGTAGGGCATGAAATCAGTAGCCAGACCCCCCAGGCAGTCGTGCAAGAACCTCAAAAGGTTGATTTATCCTCACATCAAATTGCCCCGTCTAAAGCGTCCGCCTTTGATGCAGACGACATCATTTTAAGCACTGATGCAAATCTGCTTTAGTCCTTGTCGAGAGTATAAAAAGTATCGTGATCAACACTCCTACTCACAAGATTCCATTCTAGGGCCCCAAGCTTGAAAAACTTTACAATGAACTCTCAAATCCCTAGAGATCACTCTGGTCTAAATAAATGAATTGAGTCATATATGAAGAATGTTGCTCATTATGGGCCTGTTCGGTATGTACTTTGTGTTGGTGTTTTATTTTTGGACTAACGTTGTTCATACTATTGGAGTCCAAAACATGTTCTGTGCCGGGCCACCAATTATGTTTTGCCTCAAATGTTTGAGAAATACTGACCCAAAATTGAAACACCAATTTGGTGTTTTTCCTCATTTTGATACTGTAGTGATCAAACGTTCCCACAAGCCCAAAACAAACTTAAAACAGGTTTATAAGAAAAAAGAGAAAATAAAAAATGGAACCCTAGCGCAGCGTCAGAATTCCCTCTCTCCTCTATCATGTTCTCTCTTTGGCGATTGAAGGCGATTTCAGTGTCTCTCCCTAATTTCACGAAGAACATTGTTCGACGTGCAAAACGTGATAAAATAATATGTAATAGTGTCGTCGTTGTTTTACACCTCGACAAAAGAGAATTTATAAAAACCTACAAATACTCTACTAAAATTAGTAAAGTGGTGAGTAGGGATCGAACTGACAGAGACTGCGTTGGTTTCGTTGTTAAGCTATCAAGATCTTGTCTAATTTAATTGAAAAAGAATTTGTTTTGGTTTTAATTCTAAGGTGCTGAAATTAAATGAAATGAAATACAACATAAATAAATGGTAGACACTGGAGAAAGGGTCCTGGGAATTGACTTCACCACTAACCTTCTGACAATGACAGTTGTACTAATTTGGGATGTTTAATCTATGCATTCAGAAAAGAATGGCTACAAGCCAAATTCAGTTCTATCAAGAAGATTCATTCAACATACAATTAACCATAACTCGTCTTCACTTAGCATGGCCTATACATCAGACTAACTAATGATATGATAACCCATCTTCGCTTAGTACGAATTATAAAAACTCAAAATTGAATGATCTATGAAAACTATTGTATAACCTGTCTTAACAAAATCACAGAAGTTGAAAAGAACTAAACCCTAATCACTGCAAACTTGCATTCATTCTACAAGAACAAAAGTAAATATGCAATGAAACAATACATTCAAATTAAAAGCAATAGTACAACTATTGTTTATGTCTCGGTTATACAATCAATGCACAAAATAAATAATTCTCAAATTAATATACAAACTAAAACATTGAAAGACAGGTTAGGGTTACATCACTTCCCCGGAATGGTGTTTAGCCACTCATGATCGGAGGTCCAGGCTTGAACGATGAAGAAGTCACCGTCGTCTTGCACGTATCGTCACGAATCGCCTCTGTATATCTCTCTCTGCTTCCCCCCTCCAGAATACCCTAGTTTTCTCCTCTTTTTCTCTCTTTTATTCAGCGAAGAAAACACAAACGGGACACCTCACCTCCCAAAGTGGCAAGTGCGCATAAGAAAATGGCACATGCGCCTCAAAAGTGGCATTTGCGCCCAAAAAGTGGCAGCTGCGCAAATAGGGCATAAAGTTGCCTTAAACGTCCGTTTTAGAAAATTTTCGTGAAATATGAAATTGTACAGAATTGAATTTCCTTCAACCTACGCAAAGTTTGGGTCGTTTTAACAATTTTGTACGGAGTTATGGTCTTAATACCAACACGGGTCCAGGACTTTTTAGGCCTGAATTTGCCCAATCTTCAATGTGAATAGGCCTAACACCATCTGTAGCCCGATTGCACCATTTTTAATTAGAATTACCCTTAATCACCTGAAATCCTGAAAAGATTAAAATTATTAATAAAAACATGAAATAAATATCACTAAGACACTAATTTATATAATTTTAAGGGCATTGAATATGCAATATTCATTACTTATCAAACATCAAGGATTGAAGCTCCTCTTTGCATTTTTTTCAAGTTCAAGGATCTACTGTGAGTTATCTTTTCTAGATTTTTTCTTAATGTATAACTAAAATATTACCTTACCATGATTTCATCTTATTTTTTCTTTAATTTCCAGTTCCTCTGCTCATGATTTTGGTTTTATGTCCATCTCGTTTTTCAGATATTGAAAAGATGGTTGATTTCTCATGTCTTTTATGATACCAGATATGACATTTACTCTTTCCATTAGCTCCATTAGGAGAAGATATTCTTTTATACAAATAAAATTACAAAACAACCAATAAAATATATGAAATTGATTAATACACCTTTTATTGTCTTTAATAAATTAAAATGATGTGCAATTGATCTAATGAAGATTCATTAAATGGCTGCAATAGCCTTTTTGATGATCATAATGGGATGTGAATGGTTGTGGAGACTAGAGAAGAACTTCACCTGTTTATGAGAAAAAGTGACTAGGAAAATCTCTTTACTTTGAAGGTATTCATTTATATGGCTTGTTTTAGCATTTTAATTCAGTGAATTTAATCAAATTGTTACCCATTTGTATGGATTTGATTAGCTTAATCGTTATATATGAACATGTCTTCACTGTTAAAATAGGAGGATTGATTTTCATATTATGAATTAATGTTGTTCTATTTTTATATCCATTAGTTATTATGTACAACTTTTGACATTTAATTTGGTAGTTTTTCAGAAATTATAAGATGGATAACAATAATGATAATCTTGAGCGATACCTGAACCCAATTGAATTGGACCAAGAGAACATAAGGGTTAATACTAAAAAGGCCAAAGAAACCAAGGTATATTGGGCCCTTGAAGAGACATTCGTTCTCTTGATGGAGGAAGAAGTTAGGCAAGGGAATCGTATTAGCAGCACTTTCAATTTAATTGGGTGGAGACATCTTGTAGATGAGATGATTGAAAAAACTGGAAAAATTTTCACTAAGGAACAACTAAGAAACAAATTCAACGGTATGAGAGGAGTGTATAAAGACTTCAAGAAATTATTGTCAAAGACTGGTGTGGGGTACAACCGTGACACAGGTTGTTGTAGAAGAAGAAATATGGGAACAATTGTACAAGGTTAGTAGAATTTAAAATATTTTTAACCTAGAATGTTATTTTAATCATGTTGTATAAATTTATAAGATTCTATTAAAGTTAACATTAAGATAATTAACTGTAGGTCGTGACTGGAGCCAAGATGTTTTAAAGAAATGGATGTAAACACTACGACAAGTTAACCACTATCTTTGGAGATACATATGCTTCTGGGAGTCATGTCCATCCTTTCACTATAGTACCCACAACCTCTTAATTACCCACACACAATGCTGTCACCCATAGCATTGACTTGGGTGAGGGAGAAGAAATTGATACAAGTCCATCCCCTCAGCCTACAAGTAAGAAACCTAAAAAAGATAGTTTTGCCACCATAATGTCTACTAATATGGCAACCATGACTGCAAGTATGGTTGAGAATGCTAACATGAGAGCTGAGTGAAATGAAATTGCCATAGCAGCAGCAATAGCAGCTTCATCTTCTACTAACGTTGCATCCTGTACGTTGGAAGAGCAAGAAGTAGTTTCACCCTCTAAAGCTGAAAGGGTGTAAGAAAAATGTAATTTATGTATTAGGGCCCTTAATACATTAGAGAGGATTGACGATATCCATTATTCTAAGACCTTACAGTTGCACCATGATGATGAAATGTGGAGGAACTTATTTCTTCAAATTCCTGATGAGAGGAAGGTTAGGTTGGTGATGAATCTCTGAGTGGCAGTTGTTGTTTTGGATGACTATATAATAATAACTATTTTATCTTGTTTATGTTTGATTATTGTCTTTTGGAAGATTGTTAGTTAATTTAATTTTTAGTTTAATAACATTAATTTTATTGTTTGTTTTATTCTTAAATAGGATTGATAAATATATATATGGATGTGAGGACTATTTTATCCATGTATGAAGACAACAACAACGATGAGAAACGACTGGCAAATAGCGAAACGATTGGCAAAGCATGGTTAGTTTTGTCAAACACATGTCCTAACGCAGATGTGTGACGACGATCTTCTGACTGAGCACCTTAAAGGGCTGAATTTGAAATATTCACAGGCAGTTGTGTCGACTTGTCAGGATTTTGGATTTCAAGCTTACTCAATAACGTAACGATCTGTAAGTCATTCTCTTCAACAGTTTTCGTAAGGTTTTCGATCGCACGCGCCATTGTTGCCAGTTGGTCTGCCATCGAAGCTGTTCTAGTCATCATGGCTGCGACAATATTTGAATAGGAAAGACCTTGAGAATCAACATTCTTTGAAGTGACTAATTGTTCTGAAATTTCAAGTAACGATTCTGAGAGCGAACCAATGCTAGAGTTGGTGTCAGAGACAGAGTGGGATGAATGTGGTGGTGCTGATTTTTCTTAAACAACGTCAAAGTTTTTTGCCGCCTGAGGATCAATGGTGTTAACACGTTGAATTTTCACACCATTGGTTTAGTAGGATTGGTTTCCACCAAATCTTGTTGATTCTCGAGCAATGTAATTGTTTTGGTCTTGCTACGTATCATAGGACCTACCGATAGGTTCCTAGTGTTCTTGCCACTGCTTGCAGCAACTTTGATGTTGGCCAATGCAGCAGCGGTGTCTTTTGAGGTTTTCTTGTTTGTAATCAGAACGTTAGGAGGAGCCATAGATTCTGACGAACAGAGTTTGGGATGTATGATGAAGGAGATAGATATGAGAGGCAGAGATGGTCCCACCTAGCGTGCCTGAAATTTGTACACACAAATTTTGAGTCTAAGAATAAGATCAAAACACGTGGACAAATATATCAAATATATTAATTTTAAGATATATGGGTTACAAATCTCTGTAGATCTTTACAAAAGAAAGAAAAATTCTTCTTATTCGATCTCCTTTGTGATCCGGATTCAAGAGCTACTAGAGCTTGATTTTGAATTAGATTGAAATTCTGGTGAAGAACGGCACATGGATGATGTGCTTGTTGTTCTTCTCCTTCAGGGTTTAGATGCTTTGGAGCTTTAAATTTAAAGTGAAGAATCCTGCAGAGTTTGAGTTTTCTCTGAGAGTCTTCCGGTGAATTTGTTCCCCCACTCCTGAACCTTTATTTATAGGCTTACCGAAGGCGTAGATTTGTAACTTTCTTTTCTACTAATAATTATCCTATAATTATCTTTTATGATAATTGTGATAATTATCCAATATATATATAATAATTATCTTTGATGATAATTACATATATATATATATATATATATATATATATATTTAAGGGTTAAGTGCAAAAAACACTCTCGTTATATACAGAAATGTGCAAAAACCCCCCTGATGTTCAACTAACCCCCTACAATTTCAAAATTGTGCAAATAAGGACAAATAGTTAATTTTTCGGAACCAGAGATAGGAAATGACAAAATTACCCTTATGTTATAAAAATATATATAATAAAATGTGCAAAAAACACCCTCGTTATATATAGAAATGTGCAAAAAACACCCTCCAATTTAGTATGTGCAGATCACCCCCCACTAGTTATCTCCGATGTGCAAATAGCCCCCTCCAGCTGATTGACCAGCATGTTTGACTTAAATTTTTTTAAAAATTCCAAAATTACCCTTCACTAGTTAATACCTTGTTTGGCTTTCTCTTATCTACCATAACCATATATATATCTACAGAGATGAGAGAGAGAATCGAAGAGAGAGAACCCAATTTATACAAACAATTTCATATATATATATATACACACACTGTTATATGTCATCATATACACCCACACTTTGTTACACACACTATTACATACATATACACACACTGTTACACACAGAGAGAGAACTGTTATAGAAATACCAATTAATAAAGATTACTACAACAAATGCCCAATTTACTACGATTAATTATGCACTTAACCCTTTAATTTTTTTATAACATAAGGGTAATTTTGTCATTTCCTATCTCCGGTACCAGAAAATTAACTATTTGTCCTTATTTGAACAATTTTGAAATTGTAGGGGGTTAGTTGAACATCAGGAGGTGTTGTTGCACATTTTTGTATATAGCAGGGTGTTTTATGCACTTAACTGGTGAAGGGGTAATTTTGGAATTTTAAAAAAAAATGGGTAAATTACACTGACCTCCCCTGAGGTTTGCCCTAATTACAGCCAGCATTAAACTAAAGAAATTTGTTACAATGACCTCCCCTCTAACAGAAATTGACTAACAGAGGTTAATTTTTGGGTGAAATGTCTATTATACCCTTATTAATATTATATTAATATATGTTATTAATATCACAACACTTGGATGCTAAATCTGACAAATCGAAGCTGAATTCTAAAAAACAGACTTCACAGTTGCGTCCAGAATGGTCCATTTAACTAGGAACCAGTTTGAGTTGGTAAAAAATGACCAAAATTGACTTCCCGGAAAGTTCGCCGGAAAAATGAAGGTGGCCGGAAATTCGCCGGAAAAGATGACCGGAACAGTGCATCTCGCCGGAAATTCGCCGGAGAAGATGACCGGAACAGAGCAACTCGCCGGAAATGCGCCGGAGAAGATGACCGAAACCGTGCAGCTCGCGCGGAGAAGATGATCGGAACAGTGCATCTCGCCGGAGAAGATGACCGGAACAGAGCAACTCGCCGAAGAAGATGACCGGAACAGTGCATCTCGCCGGAATGCGCCGGAGAAGATGACCGGAACCATGCAGCTCGCCGGAGAAGATGACCGGAACCCTTGAAAGTCGCCGAAAATTCGTCGGAGAAGATGACCGGAATAGTGCACATCGCCGGAGAAGATGACCAGAATAGTGCATATATATGTATATATATTATAATCTGAAATATATATATGTGCATATATATATATATATATATAAGTTGATGGGCATTTTGGTCTTTTCAACTAAAATTTTTGACCAAATTAACGGAATTTTGGACGGAGGGGGTCTGTGTCATAACGGAGCAAACCTCAAGGGAGGTCATTGTAACAAAATTCAATAGTTTGATGCTGGGTGTAATTAGATCAAACCTCAGGGGAGGTCAGAGTAATTTACCCAAAAAAAAATTAAGTCAAACATGTCGGTCAACAAGCCGGAGGGGGTATTTGCACATCGGAGATAACTAGTGGGGGGTGATATGCACATACTAAATTGGAAGGTATTTTTTGCACATTTTTGTATATAACGAGGGTGTTTTTTTGCACTTAACCCTATATTTAATTATCCATTTAACCTATTTTCAAGTAGGCTTGGACTTCTTAGACAATTTAGATTAGCCTATGATCCATTTATTTGTGGTGGGTCCAGTCTTTGAATTATCTGACTCATTGGGCCACATTCCAAAGTGGGTTAAACTGAAGATAAGCCCAAATTATATTTTGGGTCCATCATGTAATTTTTTAATATTTACAACATACATGTCGTAATGCGTGCATATCATTCACATATGCCTACAATATCCAAATTATCATATATTGTTCATGCTTCACCCAATGCATACATTTGCTACATGTAATTAGCATGCATCTCACACTACATCATCAACACATAATCACATACATGTTCATTATTGCACATAATCACATATGCACATAAAATTTGCATATAGGTATTCATGTTATACATATCACAAGGTGCATCAATTTTGCATAGAAGAAACTCAAGAGAAGGAGAAAACATCAAATCTCACCCCTCTCATTCATGTAAACACAACCTACACCTTATAATTTCACCTAAAACTCTAGAATCGACACTTAGAAGAGAAGGAGAACCCCTACCTCAAATTTGGAAGCCTTCCAAGCAATTTACAAGGATTCCACTAAGGTTTATCTTGCTGAAACGTGAGTTTGTTCAATTCAAACCAAAGCCCTAGCCACCCTCTACGTGTTGTCCTTCTTGGGTAAATCCCAAATCCAAGCCGAAAATAACTAAAATGTAGAGAAAAGGTGGAAGGATGAAGAATGGGAGAGAAGAGAGAGAAAAAGGCATGAGAAATGGCTAGGAATCTCTCAGCCTTAGATATTTAATATCTAGGGCGCAAAAGGACTAAAATGCCCCAGACCACTTAACGTACCTTCCCGACCTCCGTTTTTGATTTTGAAAGTTCCTACGAACTCAAAATCACTTCCTTAACTCTCTAAACATTACATTGGGTCTAAAATCAAAAATAATTATTTTTCAAAAAATTCCCGGATTCCCAGGCCCACCCGGGTCGTGTCCCAGGGCTCCATTGACCCAAAAAGTCAAGCATTTCCAAATGTTTCCAAAACTTCCCAAAACCCTTATATCACTTCCCAGACATGTTTTCCATACTTAAAACATGCTAAAAATCAATCAAAATACATTCATGGCAATTATGATGAATAAAACAAAAACTGGCCAAAATTGGTCACAGTATCTATAACCTCCCCACCTTCAAGAAATTTCATCCTCGAAATTAGAAACATACCTCAAGTAGTAAACAACTTGGGATACTTTGAGAGGACTTGTTGTTCCCGCTCCCACGTAGCCTCCTCGACTCCATGATGCCTCCAAAGCACTTGCTTTCTAGTATTTAAAACCTGGATCGGCCTCTCCTCATACGTCACATCCTCTTCCACCTCAAGATCTGTCCAATCTAACACATGTGAAGGATCCAGTTCATACTTTCTCAATATAGATATGTGAAAAGTATTGTGCACAATTGACATTTGCGGTGGCAATACCAAACAATAAGCAACCTCACCCACACAATCCAATATCTCAATCGGACAGATAAATCGGGGTGCTAGCTTTCTGCTATGCCCAAATCTCATCAAACCTTATCGTGGTGAGACCTTCAGAAAGACATGGTCCCCCACCTCAAATGCCAAAGGCCTCTGCCTTTTATCGGCATAATTCTTTTGACGACTCTGAGTTATAAGCAACTGTTGCCTTATAATCTTTAGCTTTTTTATAGTCTCTCGAACTATATCTAACCCCAATACCACTATCTCTCCAACATCTGTCCAACATACAGGTGACCTATAAGGTCTACCATATAAAGCCTTGAATAAAGCCATCTCAATACTAGTTTGATAGCTATTATTGTATACAAGCTCCACTAATGGAGGGTGATCCTCCCAACTCCCTCGAAAGTCAAGTGCACATGCCCGAAGCATATCCTCCAAGATTTGTATAGTACGCTCTAACTAACCATCTGTCTGAGTATGAAAAACCATACTGAAATGAAGGTTTGTATCAAATGCAACCTAAAAGTTCTGCCAAAATCGTGATGTAGATCTCAGGTCTATGTTTGGTACTATGGAAACTGGCACTCTATGCAATCTCAAAATCTGATCAATGTATAGCCGACTAAGAGTATCCATGTCATATGTCACTCGAATCAGATGGAAATAAGCCACATTGGTCAATTTGTCCACAATGACCCAAACTGCGTCATGACACTTCCTCGTCCTAGACAATCCCATCACAAATTCCATAGTGACATGCTCCCACTTCCACATAGCCACCGATAATGGTTATAATAAATCCACCGGTCTCTAATACTCGACCTCTTGTAATACCCCACTCCACCTGATGTTATAATATTGTCTGCTTTGGGCCCAAGCCCGCACGGTTTTGTTCTTGAATTTTACCCCAAAAGGCCTCATACCATTTGGAGAGAACACACTACATATACGCACATCCCTTTCTCCACACCCAGGCGATATGGGATTGAGCACCTTGTAGCCTGCTAGTGTGGTAGCTCAGCCCAATGTCTTTTCTTGCACCCGCCCATATCACACCCACCCACAAGGGTCACTACAATCCACCCCCCTATGAGGCTCGACGTCTCCATCGGCACACTTTCGGCTGGGTTTAGGCTCTGATACCAACTATAATACCCCGCTCCACCTGATGGTATGATATTGTTCACTTTGGGCCTAAGCCTGCACAATTTTTTTCTTGGATTTTACCCCAAAAGGCCTCATACCATTTGGAGAGAACACACTATATATAAGCACATCCCCTTCTCCACACCCAGGCGATGTAGGATTGAGCACCCTATAGCCTCCCAATGTGGTAGCTCAGCCCAGTGACTTTTCTTGCACCTGCCCACATCACACTCGCCCACAAGGGTCACTACACCTTCACTTCTTGACAAGTGAGGCACCTCGCCATAAACTACGTGACTTCCTTTTTCATACCCTTATACCAATACTGTCTACGAAGGTTGTGATACATTTTGGTACCACCAGGATGCACTGCAAGCCTAGAGCTATGAAACTCTCTCAATACCTTATCCCTACAAACCAACGAAATAACCATTTTGCCTCTGAACCTCAAACCTCTATTTGAATGGATAATCTAATCTTTCACCACTTTGCCACCAGAAATCCAAGCGCAAATTTTCTCCATCTCACTGTTATGCCTTTATTCCTCAACCACCCTACTCATTAGAGTTGGTTGTGCAATAAGTGTGAACAAAGTCATCGGTTCACCACCCTCACTAAAGTACAATCTCATTTCTGAGATGTCTTCCATTATCTTTCACTCTTGGATAGCAATACTAGCGAAGGTGCCATGTGACTTTCTAATCAAAGCATCGACAACCACATTATCCTTCCCCCGGTGATACTGAAGATCAAAGTTGTAGTCTTCCATATATTCCACCTATCTCCTTTGCTTTATGTTTAAGTTCTTTTGAGTAAAAAGGTACTTCAAGCTTTCGTGATCAGAGAAAACCTCAGACTTCTCCCTGTATAAATAGTGTCTCTACATATTCAAAGCAAAAATTACCGCTACTAGCTTCAAGTCATTACTTAGGTAATTCTGCTCATGGATCTTCAACTGCCAGGAACCATATGCAACAACCCTCCTAGTTTGCATTAGCACACATCCCAATCCATCCCGTGAAGCATCATAGTATATGACATAACCCAAACCACATTCAGGGATAATCAATATAGGAGCACTTGTCAACCTACTCTTCAATTGCATAAAAAAAATGCTCACAAGCATCATTCCACACAAACTTAGCTCCTTTACAAGTAAGTTTGGTCATCGGCGTCGCTAACTTCAAAATGTCCTTTACGAAACGCTGGTAATATCCTGCTAGTCCCAAGAAGCTATATATTTCAAATACATTCTTAGGCCTTTCCCAATTCATCACCACTTTTATATTTGAAGGGTCTACCAAAACTCCTCTTTCTGACACCATATGCCCTAGGAATTTCACCTCCGTTAGCCAAAATTCACATTTTCCGTATTTGGCATACAAACGGTGCTCCCTCAAAATCTACAACACCGTCCTCAAGTAGATCTCATGCTCTTCCATAGAAGAAGAATACACAAGAATATCATCCACAAACACCACCAGAAATCTATCCAAGTACACACTGAAGACTTGGTTCATTAAATCCATGAACATCATCGGTGCGTTCGTCATCCCAAATGGCATCACTAGAAACTCACAGTGGCCATCTCTAGTCCGAAAACTATCTTCAGAACGTCTTCGCCCCTTACCCTTAGCTGGTAATACCCCAACCTCAAGTTGATCTTCAAAAAGCAAGTTGAACCCTTAAGCTGATCAAACAAGTCATCTATCATTGGCAAATGATACTTGTTCTTGATAGTTGTTTGGTTCAACTTTCGGTAATCTATACACAATCGCAAGGATCCGTCATTCTTCTTTGTAAATAGTACCAAAGCTCCCCATGGTGATGTACTAGGTCGTACAAATCCCTTATCTAACAACTCTTGTAACTGATATTTCAACTCCTTCAATTCTGCAGGTGCCATAGAGATAGGCGCGGTACCGGGAGCTAGATCAATGCTAAAAACTACATCTCTCATCGTAGGCAACTCTATCAAGTCCCTCGAAAACACATCTAAGAACTCACCAACCACTGGTGGAAACCCTCCACAAGTCATAACCTCATCCTCCTCGGCTAATAAGCTAGCTAAGAAGTACCCAATCCCGTCCTGGACACTAGAACTAAGCAATGATGGCATATAGAAGTCATCGCGCTCTCCCACAAAATAAAAGTAATCACCCTCGGTTGTGCATATTTTTGCTCTCTTATGGAGACAATCAATTGTGGCTTTAAATGTAGATAGCTAATCTATCCCTAGAATGACATCAAAAGTGGTCATGTCTAGTACCACAAAGTCGAACACTAGCCGACGTCCCACAACCTCGATCTCGCAAGACCAACACACTCTACTCAGGGTAACTCTACCCCCAACAGGTGTATCAATAGATAATGGTGACTCCAATGATGACACCTCCAGCCCCAAGGCATAAGCAAATGCAGCAAATATGAATAAATGTGATGCTCCTAAATCTATCAACACCCTAACCCACGAGCTAGAAATTAAGAAAATACCTCTGATCACTAGTGGTCTTAGAATCTCCTCCGTCTGAGCAAGTGTAAAAATATGGCCATGTGTCTGCTGACCCCTCTGACAAGCCCCTGTAAACCCGACTGCTGACTAGAAGTAAGTGTAGGCCCTTTCACTTCTCGGGATCCCTAAACTGACTGTGTTGGCTGAGGTGATGTCAGTGCCCTAAAGCTAGAATGAATTGTAACTGTCTATCCAGCCTTCTATTGAGACCCCGTACCACTCTGTGCCCCCTGCCTCTGAGGGCAATTTGCCCTAACATGTCTAGGCTATTTGCAATGGAAGCATATACTCTCCCCTGCTGATATTGCTGGTACTGGTGCCACTGCTTGCCTCTAAGGGCACTCATATCTGTAATGGTGAGACTGCTGACAATGATAGCACACTACCGAAGATTGTAAATATCCGGTACGTAAAGTCAATGAAGGTACCGGGCGAGCCTGTTGTTGCCCCTGAGAATGCAACACATTCTCTCTGTGCCTCTTCCTTCCTTGATTTCCTGAAGATGCTCCAGCACCCTCCGCCTGATTCTTAGAGTCCCATATCCTTTGGTATCTCTATCATCTTCTTCAACCACTAAGGCTATGTCAACAACTTCATCATAGGTCTTCAAACCTATGATAGACACCCTTTTCTGATAGAGGTCTTCAGCCCCTTCATGAGTTTCCTTACCATCAACTCCTCATCATGAATCATTTCCAGTGCAAAATGAGACAAAGATATGAACTTGGTCTCGTACCCCATAACATCCATGTCCCCTTGGACTAGGTCCATGAACTCTTGCCTCATCCGGTCTTTTATCGAAGCTGAGAAGAACTTATCAACGAACAACCTTTTAAAAGTCTCCCAATCCATGTTCTCGATGTTGTGGATATTCCCAATGAATTGCCACCACTGATCCACTTCGCCTTGCAAATGAAGCGTTGCCACTCCAACTTTTAAGTACTCATCGATTACGAGAGCAACCATGAACTTATGAGTTTAGTCTATCCAACTTTTCACCGCTAGTGGATCTCGTCCACCCTCAAAAGTAGGAGGTTTAAACTTCACATACTCTTTCATAGCAACCATCTGTCAGCTCAAGATAAGTCTGAACCTCCTCTTCCTGAACCCTTCTTGCCATTCACTTCATGGTATCTGTCATGTCGCGCATGAACTATGTTCCATCTATTAGCTCACATGGAGCATTTGCGCCCCCACCCCGTGCCCTTCTTGGTGGCATTTTGCTATATGTACAACAAAAAAATTCAATACCAAGCATACATACATGTATACAACCTTCACCATGCTTGCACATACAATGCCAATTCAATCCATAATTAGCATGTTATTAAAAGTGTAATCAAACAAGTATGTCTCACTAAAGCAATTTATACACTTAAAGTCTAAATCCTTATGCTTCACTTTTTAACCTCAAATGAACACTTAATCATTTCTCACATTTTGTCCAGGGTATTCATAACCTACAGATCTAATACCATACTGTCATACCCCAATTTCTGACTCCCAAAAACTGAAGGTGAACCCATTCATTTAGCTTGAATGAACCGTCTTAGCCTTTTAAATACCGTAGAAGCTTAACCCTATATACGTAAATATGTAAGTGTATATTCATTATCATTTGTCCCAATGGGCTCCACATTAGTCTATACACTATGGTCACTCCTATTCCAAAATTCATGAGATTTCATCCCAGTCCAATATTGGTCGGATGACACCACCGTTCGGTCGGATGGAACCTGGGTTCAACTAACTTCCAAGTACCAATTATGTCAGTCGGCTAAAAAGTAGTTTCAATCGACTGAAAGGATGCTTTCAACCGGTTGAAGCCTTTCTCCAGCCATCCGAAACAGGTCCCCCAAATACAAACATTCGGGATCTCACACTTTTGGTCGGCTGCTGCAGAGACTAGGCAATCGAAAGTGCCTAGAAGCTCAAAACCTGTGTTTTTCAAGCCCAAATTCATTCCACCACCATACCCAATCATAATCAAACTTAAAACATAAATAAAACCTATAGAAATCTATACATTTCATCCATGAATCTAAATCATGCACTTTGGACATTGTTTTTCCCCAAGAACCATCCCAAGTCCTTAGGCTCATTTATACATATTCCAACATATTTGAAAATATCACACGTCATACATTTGATAATGTAAACCACAAGGTACACTTAGAAAAGTTTCTTATAAGTCCTCCAAATCTCTACTCAAAGGAAATTACATACACCTTTTATGCATTGTACCAAATCATACATAACATTGAACACACTTTCAAAGTTCACAAGTTTTCCTCAAATACATACATAAATGGTCCCATGAGTAATACAAGTTACATATTGTCCAAATGTAACTACAACTACAACAAGGTTGCATGCAACAAGCCGGCATAGATAGCTATACATATACAATGTCCAAAAGTATAACCAAAACGCTACAAGGAGCTCCATTTGGACGCTCATGTCCCATCCATCATCAGTGTCTTATCTGTAAAGAGTTTGGGAAAAAAAGGATGAGCTACCCCAACCCACCTAGGCATCGACCCAACACCAACCTATATGGAATATATGTCGTTACACTACATGTCATGTTCAACAATCATATGTTCATTTAACTCAATGCAATTTAAGGATAAATGCATTACATTCACATTTTATACTTAGCAATTTAAAACACGTAAGCAATAAGATACACATATGTACTCTCTCTCTCTCTCAGCCCTAATCTGATACCCAAAAATGATTGGTCAACTCCAAAGATCATGTGACTTTGGACCCCTCCGATAACAACTGTATGATTGGGATCACTTTGAAGAATCATACAACCTTGGCAACGTGTTGGTTTGCTAAAATATGAGCGAACAACTCTGAAACACATTAGTTATGGACATACTCCAATTCTAGGCTTTAGCCTTAGTATGACGGGGCCACTCTGAGGGTCATACCTAGTGGATGATTATATCACTCTCGTGACATGGTTGGACCACTCCAAAGTCCCGTGCACATCCCTCTTACACCAATTTTCCCGTATCCTCTCATATATGCATTTTGGACATATACAACAATTAGCATATTATATTCATGCTCTTCAAATACTCATAATGCTATAATGATATCTAGCATGCATTTTATCATTTTGCACCACATATAATCACATACATGTCATAAAACATGCACATCATTCACATATGCTTATAATTTCCAATTTAGCATATATTGTTCATTCTTCACCCAATGCATACACTTTAATACATGTAATTAGCATGCATCTCACATTACATCATCAACACATAATCACATACATGTTCATTATTGTACATAATCACATATGCACATAAAATTAGCATATAGGTATTCATGCTCTCAACTTCACACATTACACATACTAGCTCCTCATGTTATACATATCACAAGGTGCATCAATTTTACATAGAAGAAACTCAAGAGAAGGAGAAAACATCAAATTCCACTCGTCTCACCACTCTCATTTATGCAAACACAACCTAGACCTCACCATTTCACCCGAAACCCTAGAATTGACACTTAGAAAAGATGGAGAACCCCTACCTCAAATTTGGAAGCCTTCTAAGCAATTTCCAAGAATTCCACCAAGGTTTATCTTATTGAAACACGAGTTTGTTCAGTTTAAACCGAAGCCCTAGCCGCCCTCTTCATGTTATCCTTCTTCGTCGAATCCCAAATTCAAGTCGAAAGCAACTGAAATGTAGAGAGAAGGTGGAGGGATGAAGAATGGGTGAGCAGAGAGAGAAAGACACATGAGAAATGGCTGAGAATCTCTCAGCCTTAGATATTTATAATATCTAGGGTGCAAAAGGACTAAAATGTCCCGGGCCACTTAACATTCCCTCCCGACCTCCATTTTCTATTTCGAAAGTTACTACGAACTCGAAATCACTTCCTTAACTTTCTAAAAATTCTATTTGGTCTAAAACCAAAAATAATTATTTTCTAAAACAATTTCAGTCCCACCCGGGCCACGTCCCGAGCCCTGTTGACCCAAAAAGTCACACTTCTTCAAATATTCCCAAAACTTCCTAAAACTCTTATATCACTTCCCAAACATGTTTTTCACACTTAAAACATGCTAAAAATCAATCAAAATGCATTTATGGCAATTATGATGAATAAAATGAAAACAGCCAAAATTGGTCACGGTCTCTACAGATGATGTGAGGAGGCTCAGTAAGCAATATGTAGAGCAAATTATGAGATTACATGGAGTTACAATATCCATTGTATTGAATAGGGATCCACGATTTACTTAAGATTCTGGTAGGGATTCCAGATGGTGTTAGACACTGAGTTGCCCTTTAACACAACCTTTCATCCTCAGACCGACGGACAGTTGGAGCGTACTATTTAGATATTGGAGGATATGCTTTTTACTTGTATTTTAGATTTTGGTGGTGATTGGGAGAACCATTTGCCACTTATGGAGTTTGAGTACAAAAATAATTATCAGGGCATTATTGAGATGACACCATTTGAGGCATTATCTGGCAGACCTTGTAGATCTCTAGTTTGTTGGACTAAGGTCGACGAGAGAGCAACCTTTGGACTAGATATTATACATGAGACTATAGAAAAGATCAAGTTGATTAGACAACAATTATTGACAACTCAAAGTCGACAAAAGAGCTATGTCAATAGAAGGCGGCGACCGTTATCCTTTTAGGTGGGAAACCACGTGTTTTTTAAGATTTTTCCACAGAAATGATTGATGTGATTTGGGCAGAGTGGCAAGTTTTCGCCTAGATATATTGGACCCTTTAAGATCCTAGAGTGTGTCAGTGAGGTGGCTTATAGATTGGCTAAGCCACCACAGCTGGAAAAGGTTCACATGTTAAAGAAAGATGAACATGATCCATCACATGTCTTAAGTTAGGTAGACATTGAGGTCGACGAGGATGTCACCTATGAGGAGATACCAGTTCAGATTTTGGATGCTCAAGAGCAAGTTCTGAGGGGTAAGACCATTCATTTGGTCAAAGTTTTATGGCATCATCATAATGTTGAGGAAGCTACCTGAAAGCGAGAGCAGGAAGTTCGTTCTAAGTATCCAGACTTGTTTCCTTTCAAGTATGACCTGATTTCGGGGACAAAATTCTTTTAAGTTGGGTAGGTTGTAAGAACTGTGACCCTTTTTGGCTTATTTTTTTATTTCATTTAAATGCATATAAATGATTTAAATGATTATATATGTGTTTTAAATGTGAAATACATGTTTAGGGACTTGTACAAAGGTATGGGGATGTTTTGGGAGCGTTTGACAAAAGTATTTTTGGGTCTGGTGGGCCCAAGACGTGGGTCCCACATGCCCGAAAAATTTTAAAGTGTCAGAATGACATCAAATTTAGAGAGTAGCTTAAATAAAATATTTGATGTGCTACGGAATCGATTTTGGATCCGTAGGAGTTACCAAAAGTGAAAACGGAGCCTAGGAAGGTTTAGTGAGAGACTAGTGACATTTTTGTAAATAAATGAGCTATGTCTATAAATAGCAAAGAGGAGAATGGTGAATTCATTTCTCTTATTCTTCATTAACCGTAAAAGAGAAATATAGATATACATATATCTCTACATCTTCTTCTTCCCTTCTCCATTGAATTTGATAGGCCTGAGGTGATAATTGGAAGACGCCGAAGAAGGAAGAGTTGGTATATGCATTGAGGGCTCGAGTTTGATCCATTCGAAATCGAATTCAGAGAAAATTGAATTTTTGTGAGGAATTGAAGAAATCATTTGGAAGCTCTTCCAAATTGAGGTAGGGATGTCTAACCCATAGAATCTGAGATTTTGGTGAGTATATTGGTTGTTTATGACAACCAATTGCTTATGTGGGTATAATTAGATATCTTTCAAGGTTAAAGCATGCTAGATTATACTACTTAGTGAATTATCAATGTCAAATGATGTAATTAGGTGCTATAATTACGTTAGATGATTATATGATCATGTTGAGGTTGAATTGTGAGGGCATTATGTGAATTCATGTGTAATTGTGAATATGACACTTATGTGTTTGATAAATTATCTTGAAAGCATGTTTGGATATGAAAGCATATTTAATTGTCAATCTAAGTGATATGAAATGTGCAATATGTGAAACATGTTCAATATGAGAGTATGTAATGTTTATTTAGAAAATGTGCAAGCATGATAATTAGTATGGCATTGCTTTGAATTGTATGTGCACACTATCATGAATATGTGTGACTCATCTTCATTGGCACGGTGAGGGTGGTGAACCCTCTTGGCGAGTGGCATGGTAATCCTTGTGGAGCCATGTGGGGCAATTCGAGGGTGAAACCCTATGGAGTGATCCTTAATTAGGGCTTCAGACTATAATGGAAGAGGATACTCCCTAAAACAGAGTCCTACAATGAGGTAAATTGATTTTGAAACCTCAGTTAGGTGAGATTGGGTGGCCCGTAAAACTAGAACCCAATAGATGTGTGGAGAGTATGAGGGAGTTATGCATATCACGTTGCATTATATATTGCTTGTGATATGGTTGTGATGTACAGATATTTGCTTAACCTAATAAAATGTAAATATATGCTTATGTGGTATTCACAAAATTTGTGAAATTGTGTTTTAAACATTCCTACTGAGTGTGTTGTAGCTCATCCTATGAGTATTAACTTTTTTCAGGAAATGAAAAGGAGGTGATGGAGTCTCCTCAATAGTGAGTTAGCGTGGAGCGAAATTGGTTTCATTCAAAGACTTAAAATGTTTTATTTGAATGCATGTTTAAATTGTGGACTATATGCATGTAGTGAACATGCAAAGACTATTTATGTTTTCGGGAACATGTATGATTATGCTTTATGAATGCATACATTTAAATACGAATCTTTAGCATGATTATGATTTCATACCTTATATGTATGTGTTGAGTATGATAAATGCTAGGAAATGAAAATGATGGTTTATAATTCCATTAATGTCCAATTATGCATATATATGAATGTTGGCATGATTGAGTTGAGATAAAACATGAAATGGACCATATGTATATGTTAAAGGCACAACTAGCCACAAGATTACGATGGATCGTAAGCATTATTACGATGCATCGCCACATTACGATGCATCAAAATATCCATTACAATGTATAGAAAAATTAAGGAACTGAGAGGTCAAAAATAGTGAATTTTGCAGCTTGTTACACACCATAGGCAATGCATCGTAACCCATGTTATGATGTTTTGTAATGTACAAATGTTGAGTGAGTTAAGTTGATCTGTAATGAGTGAACAGGTGTGTGATGTACATGTGGGGTCCCATTGTGAGAATGACTATTGTATTTGATGGTATTGATGTGTAAATAATGCTTTCGCTGATTATAAAATGATAACTTAGATTGTTGATCATTGTGATATGTCCATTGAGAGATAGATGTTTTGATAAATGTAAAAGACTCCCAATGTATGTAATGATCTCAGTGGTCCAAGTAGGAACAGAGGGTGATAATGGTAGTTTGTCATAGTTGTTCAGGTCATGAAGTAACGATCGGGCTCGTACCTAGGGAGTCCCGGTGATTCAAATTTTAGGGCATGACAGGTGTGAGTCTAAGGCAGAGTCTGTTGTACTTTGCTTCACCATAGTGGATTGGTTTTCTCAAGCTTTGCCTTCCTTGTGATTTTTTTTCAATCTGGGTTTTCACGTATATCTAGTGCCATCTTTATTTTTACTTGCACTTTATTTTATTTACTTGCTTTATATGTTTGATTAATTTTTAATTAGATTTAAAATTGAATTAAGCTAAAAAATTAAGCAAACTAGCAAGTGAACCTATTCACCCCCTTTAGGTTTTAAATTAACTTTCGCAATCACTTCCGCACCGCGCAACTCACACTTTAAGTATTTTCTATATTCCTCTTCCCTTCCAAACTCTACTTTGGATTCTTTCACGACCATAGTATAGAATAAAACAATACTACCACTGAATTTTGAATCATCTTTTCCATTCTCACCCACCTTTGCTTACACACCCATTTATTATTTTCTCTCTATTTTCTTGTGGCTAAGTCTTAGAAGAAAACAAGGGAAACAATACTTTTCCACCTTTTAACACCTAGATTCTTCAGGATCAATCTTTTTTCCCAACTGGTTTTGCTTTCTTTAAATGGAGTGTCATTTCAGTTTATTTGAAGTAATTTTTAAGGTGAATTGGTATTTAGTATCTTGTCTTCGAGCAAGCATTGAATAATTTGGATAATATTTATAGAGTTCATCTTTTTAGATAAAAAAAGAAAGAGAGGTGTGAGGGTAAAGTTGTCAATTCATTTAATAGAAGTAAAAAGTGGAGCATCAGAGACTAAGGGCTTGTTTGGTAACCGTTTGTGTTTAGTGTTAATTGTTTAAATGTTTATATAAACAGTGTTTATGTTACGATTTTGTTTATCCATAAATATGAGTATTGTTTGATAACGAAAAAACGTTTGACTTATTTTAAAAATCATAAATAGAAAAACATATTTGTTAACCTTAAACTGTTTTTAAAAAATAATAATCAATACAATAAACTGTATAAAAAGTCAAGTTCATGCTATGACAAATCTATACAGCAATAATAGAGCAATAAATATACATAAAAAGGAAACCAATAATATTAAGTTACATATATATCTACACACTGCAAATTATACTGTAAAATTACAATGACCTACAACCCAAAAGGCCCCAACAAGTAGGGGTGCACATGATACAGTTCCTTACGGTTATTGGAAGAACAGAAACCAGAACCGTTCCCAACAGTTCCTTAATTTTGAAACCAGAACCATTGAGTTTAGTTCGGTTCTTTACAGTATTGGTTCTTTATGGATCAAGTTTCGGTTCTTTGTGCACTCCTAAATTTGAAACTAACTAATGGAAAAGTTTAACATTTTTCTTGTAGTAAATTCTAAATTTGCTTTTCACATGTTGTTTTAATGCATCCATAACTTTTATTATCTTTTATTTTTTAAAAGAACTGAAAGATTATTATGTGAGTATATATGTGTGTATGTGTATATATATATGTATTTGTGTATTTGTGTGTTCATTGTGAGTAATCAAAGAATGTATCGCCAAATTAACTAATTTTTGAGTATATATGTGTGCATTTTTTTTTTTATATTTTCCTTTCAACACTGAAAATGAATGAATGATATAAGTACAAAATACCATTTTTGTTTTTTTGACAAGGAGATGATTGTGACTTCTTTGTTTTTTTTTTCCTCAAATAAGGTTTTTTTTTTTAATTAACACGGGTAACCCTAAGTAACTATTTCTTATTATCAAGTATATTATTAATTATTCATATTGTACCCAATTTTTTTTTCTCAAGGCAATTGATGCTCTTTAATTCTACACTTGGTAATTATAATATTTTTATCATTGTATCAAGCAATAGTCTTTTATAATTTTTTTTTCTTTTCATTTTCTCACTTTTTGTTTCAATTTTTAATTAAAATAATATAATCACCATTTTATATAAAAAAAGAAAAAAAAAAGTCTTTTTTTATTTAATAAACATAAACACTAAAACATCATTTTGGTGTTTAGGATTTGAAGGCTTGGTTACAGTGTTGTTTTAAAAGTATTTTGACAATTTATAAACAAACAAAAATTATCAAATATGTTTATCCTAAAAATTTATTTTTATAAACAATAAATAATAAACACTAAACATAAATAGTTACCAAACGAACTCTAATTTTGGAGTGCTAATAATATCATCCATTCTTTATTATTTTGTTTATGACTTTAACTTAATATCAGTTGCAATAAATTTACGTGGGATTTTCAAAGCAATTGTGTCATAAGTTAGGTTCATAACTACCAATAATATTATGTCATCAAAGAGTAAATCATCCAACCTTATGCTTATTTTATGTAAATAATATGTAGTCATAAAAATATAAAAGTTATAAATTCTTGTTGTATTCTAGGTTGATTAATTTCATGATGTCAAATACTTTTCTCACACTTGTAAAATTTTTGAGCGAATCTCGAATTGTTCGAGATAGTCTCACCCCTAGTCACTTGAACCTTATTTTATGGATTCTTGGTCTACAAGAAAACTATAGGTCACCATGAATCACTTTTGGCTTTCCTATCAGATTTTTTATGACATGGCAAGATCTTGGGCTTCTGTTAATATAAAATTTCTTTCGAAGCCCATCCTAAATTGTTCCATGATGATCCAACTTCTTTTTCAAAACTGAACTCATTTTATTTCATGGACTAGCCCATATTGATTCAACCAACATGATGACACACTTGAAGCCTTATTTCTCTCCATTTTGTAATGCCATGTGATGGTAAAGAATGAGTGTTAACAATTTTTAAGAGGTATGTGAGCATATTAGAGACTTTCTGCAAAGGAAAATGATAGACTTTACGACTATACAAAATCGTGAAAAAATTGACTTTTACGTGAAAATATCCTAATTGTACTCTCAAAGTCTTCCATTAGTGCATATTTATTAAATACACTAAGTTTTTTTTAGACAAAAGTACTGTTTCACCCATTTTCTTCACCCCTCTCTCTCTCTATTTCTATCTTGTTTTGTATTGCAAAAAAATCTTTTTACTGCCACTTAAAAGACTCAGTTGCATTGGAGTGAATGAATTTTTTTTCTTTGACCGGAAAAAGAGAGAAGATTCTAAAAATGGGTTCTGTGGCGGCAGATTTTAACGTTTGAATGAGATTTGTTGGTGGCGATTTTGTTTCAAGATCTGGATTTTCTAACAATGATTTGAACATATTCTGAAAATTTGTTGAAGAAAAGCGAGGGTTGTTCCAATGATAGATTAGGATAGAAAGAGGAAAGATAATCAATGGTGGGGAGAGAGGGGTACTAATTGGTTGGGGAAACAAATTTGGATAGGAAGAGAAAAATGATCAATGGTGGAGAGAGGGGTACTAATTGGTTGGTGGAATAGAGAGACGACATATTCTAAATATTTGAGGGTTGTTCAGATGATGGATTTGGTTAGGAAGAGGAAAGATGATCAATGGTGGAGAGAGGAGTACTAATTGGTTGGGGAAACAAATGTGGATAGGAAGAGAAAGATGATCAATGGTGGAGAGAGAAGGAGTACTAATTAATTGGGAAAACAAATGTGGATAGGAAAAGAAAGATGATCAATGGTGGAGAGAGAAGTACTAATTGGTTAGAGGAACAGAGAGAGACGACATATTCTGAAAATTTGAGGGTTGATCGGATAATGGATTTGGATAAGAAGAGGAAAGATGATCAATGGTAGAAAGAGAGGGAGTACTAATTGATTGGGAAAACAAATGTGGATATGAAGAGAAAAATGATCAATGGTGGAGAGAGATGAACTAATTGGTTGGGGAAACAAATTTAGATAGGAAGAGAAAGATGATCAATGGCGGAAAGAGGGGTACTAATTGGTCAAAGAAATAAAGAGGGACATCATATTCTAAAAATTTGAAGATATTTTAGTTCAATTCTTTTATGTTTTTAATGTTTTACAAAAATTAAGTTACTTTAATGCCACATCATCAAGTGGTTCCTCCAAATGAAACGATGTTGGTGGTACACTTCTCTGGGTAGTTTTATTTTGTATATATTGTCACTGTTTTGTATATTTATATTGATTGACAAACTCATGTGGACCTGACTAAGAAATTTCCATCTAGTATATGGGTTGAGGGACAGAAGAGCAGTGTTGCCAACTTACCACCAAACAAATCATAATTTGCCATAAAACACTAACAATATGGTCCAAAAATAGGGCAAGCCTACTAACCCTATTTTTTTTTGTTTCTTTTTTGTTCTTCTCATTCTTTTAAAGGCAATCACAAACTGTAAATTTCTGGTAAGAGTCACACTCAACTTTATACTTTTTTGAAGCAATACTGTGATAGATAACAAATGAAAGAGCACAAACTTCTGGGAAAAAACAAATGAAAGAGCAAACACACTGACACACACACACACACACACACACACACACACACACACACACACACACATATATATATATATATATATATATATATATCTATATCTATATATGTAATTGTATTTTATAGATGGAGATATTATGCATGATATATGTGAATTCTGAGGGACCCTCATCCCTCATTCTATGATTTTGTGTATGACAAGTGGGAATGCCACAACAAAGATGTGGGGCATGAAATTTTCGACTTTATGGGAGTGAAAAGGAAAGGTGTTCCAGCTCTTATTTGGCATTTTCCACTCCAACTTATATCGAAAAACTTTGAGACTTTTCTCCAGAATCACCAACTTGGGTCAAATTAATTTCTACAAGAATGATTCCTAGATAGCAACCAGAAAGTTATTCATGAAAGAAACTTTTGTATCAACTTAATTTTTGACTATATATATATATATATATATTAAACTCACGGCTTTTAGACTCAAACTCCCATCCTTATACTTTGTTAGTGTAAATTTTTACCGCCTTACTAAATTCCTGAAAACTTTTGGAATTAATGTTAAATTCAAAAAATGGTACTGAAATTTTTAACAACTATTTTAGGCCCTGATTTTGGAATTGAACTTTTGGTGGGTAATTTTCAAAAAAGTCAGTTTAGAAAAGACTAAGGCTTTTGTTTATTTCAATTCTTTGAAAATTATTGTCAAAAGTTATCTAAAAATAGGTTTTTAGAAAAAAATTCTAAAGATAACTTATTATTCTATCTTTTGAAAATACTCTAACAAAATTTAGGAGATTTAGTTTCATTTTTCAGATAGAAATCTCTTATATATATACACCTCCTGTACTAAGCATTGTAAATCAAGTAGTGAAGATTATTTAAAATAGAGTGTCAGATTAGTCATTATATTGATTGGTTGTGAGCTTGTAATTTTTGATATAATAACATTGAGGACAGCGACTATGTGATTTTGGTCGATCAAAGACTGACACACAAGTAAACGTGTCAACTTTATTAATTTTTTATTCCTTGTCAATATGTGAATTTTATGAAAGTGGCTAATAATTTCATTTGAATGATTGCATGACAACAAACAGAGTCACCATTGAACAATTGTTTTTAAATGATTTTTTGAAGAATTAAACTAATTCAATTAATTTACATCTCTTCATCTGAATACAACCTTGTGGCAGCTAATAATTTGAGTCCAATAATCACAAAGTGGTTGACAAAAGTTACAAATCCTAATTATGTAGTTGTCTAAGTTTTGATTTGAAGCTTTTTATTGCATAGAGCTGTTGACACAGTTAATGACACTGAAAATATTGGATGGTATAGCTGTAAAAGCATTTTGTGGCTAAAAAGTTGAATGTAGTGGATGGGGTTGGTTCATACTTCATAAATACCCACTCAAAGTGAAGAGTGCAAAGTTGAATGATATTGGAAAATCAATGATACTATGCTTAGCTAAGTAGAAAATAAAATAAAATAATAAATGGAAAAGAAAGAAAGAAAAGTGAAGGTGGAGGGTGCACAATTATTGGCATCAAATGCTTATGGGGATTCGCACTGTTGAAGAATTCCAAGATCTGCACACTCCACAATTTCAATTATTAATACTTAAAACATGAAAAACCCCCCTTCTCTGCTTCCCCATTGGCGGACCTCCTTTCTCAGTAGTGGGAGTAATAGTGGTGTTTTTAGAGAGAGAGAGTGTGAAAGCTAGAGAGAGAAAGAGAGCGCTAAAAACCAAAAGCAAAAGTAGTAGTAGTAGTAGTAGTAGTGATGAGAGTAAAAGGCAGTGGAACCAACTAGGGCTCCGACGGAAAGCTTTTGCGTTTAGAAAGGTAACCCGTCATCTCTCTCTCTGTGTTGCTTGCTGCTGTATATCTCCATTTCGTGCGCCTGGCTTTTCTGTTATCTATCATTTTACCAGGTCTTGGATTCCAGATGGTATGAATTTGCTGGGAGCTTTAATGCTGTGAAGTTTGAAGTTTGTACATACTGTAATTGGGTCCATTGGGGAGTTGTACTTTCTCTTGTGGGTTTGTGGATTTTTGGAGTTGTAGGTGAGATTTGGTGCTTGGTTTTGAGTGGTCTTCCTGAGTTTCTACTTTTGCTTATTGTTGTCTGGTGGTGTGTGTGGATATGGGTTTAGATAGGTGACATGTTCTGCTATTTTGTGGATATGCCTTTTATCTGCTCAGCTGGGGAACCTAGGGTTTTGATTGAATGCTTTTGTTTGTGCTGAATTTCGGAGTCTGCTCTTCGGTTATGGCAATTTCAATATTGCATCCATGGGGGCTGAACCTCGAATCTTTGTTGGGTATAAATTCTAGGGTTTCTACACTGTAAGGTGAACTTTTGGAATCTGAGCAGTGCTTTGATAAGGGATATAGGAATTCTTCTACCATATGATAGTTCTAGTTTCTTAGTTTGAAATGAGGCGGTGGATTTACGCTATGTAACAAAGGCTCTGTGGGTTCTTTTTGAAATTTTCTTGGACTTGATACGCTGTGGGATATTGGGTTTTTGAAATTCTTGCGGGTATGCTGTGTTAGTGAAAAATTAGTGAAAATGGCAGCTCAATCAAACACGGGTTTTCACCTTGACGAATCATTTGGCTCTGCTTTGACTCGACACGCGATATCATTCCAGTCAGGTGCAATCAACTGCACGTCAGACATGATTCCAATGGGGAATTTCTATGGGGTAAATAGCACAGCAGGCATGATGTTACCAGGAAATTCCAACTTCATTAATAACAACTCAGGAATGACTCAGGCTGGGAATTCTTCTGGTTCCCTGCTTCTTGATTCTGTGTCAGTGCTCAAGCATGACACTGGTTTGGCTGTGGAGTGGTCCGTTGAGGAACAGTACAAGTTGGAGGAAGGCCTTGCCAAGTAGGTAGTTTCTTCTAGGTCTTGGTAGAATTTCTATCATTTAATATAATCTTTAATATATTCTACCTTAATGTACGCCTCTTGCTGCTCTTATGGAGAAAATACTTGTAAAGTTGTATACTCAAATTCCTGCAAGATTTGTTTTTCGTTCCAAGCTGTTAGAGTTTGTTTTTGTAAATCTTCCTTAGCACCAACTATTTGCACTGTTCACAAATGAGATTCTGCTCGTTAGTTTGAGTAATGACAGAATGTATGGGAGGTCAGGTGTTCGATCCTTGAACTAATGATCTTATATGTAACCTGAAGGATAGGAAAAGAATGAATGCTGTGGTAATAAACGATAATTGTATTTTCTGTTAACATTTTGATTCTTTAGTGTTAGAATACATCTATCAAATTGGTTGGTTACCATTATGTCGACTTCAGTTCCTCATCATGACTCAATTATCATTTGAACATGCATCCAAGATTCTGAGTCTCACAATTTCTCAGCCTTTCTTTTTTGTTTTGAAACTCGAAATGTTTATAGTTATGCTTCAACTTCTTTCACCTTTTTAATTTCACAATTTTAGAATTTATTCCATTTCTTATTGTGTCGCTGTGGGTCAGTTCCCAATAGTGGTATATGTCATTACTTCCTACATAACATATTGATGTTAATCTGTCGATCCTCCTGTTTGAAATTTGTAGATATGCTGAAGAACCCAGTATTATGAGGTATGTCAAGATTGCAGCCACATTGCGTGACAAAACTGTACGTGATGTTGCTCTGAGGTGTAGGTGGATGATGGTGAGATCCTCGGTTCTTAAAATTATGCCCTTTGATCTTCTTTCATTATAAGAAAAATCATGTGATGTAAAATATAAAAGAAAAAAAAAAGTTGTTCAGCATGGTTCAAGATTTTTATTTTATTTCTTTTCCACCTTTCCCCTTTACTTGCAACAACTAATGACAGGTAGCAGGTGGTGGGGTGCCCTAGTCCTTTTTATTGATTGTTATACTCTGTGCAATCAAAATTTTTTATCTGAACTTTTAATCGATTTGGATCTCCTAGGCTGTTAAATAGAAAAATAAGTTCTCAGGCTTGCAACTCTTCAGCTCTTTGAATGTATCTTTAGGTTATTACTTATCATTTTGTAATCTTGATTGGAGGGGGTTGAATTTGGCCTGCAAATATAATTTAAATACAATTCAGTTTTTAAGTCTAATTTTAACAATATTTCTTCTCTGCTTTTATGCAAATCATGGCTATGTGTTCAAATGTCTTAAAATTTACAATCTCATTTTTATTAAGGCACCATCTTTGATTTATCAAAAAAAATTAAGGCACCATCTTTGGACAAAGATGCTAACCCACATATTGTTTGAAGTGCTATAAAAACTTAGAACACGATTAGAAAGAGTTATAAACCTACATAACATAACCTGCTCAAGCAAGGTTGTAAGTGCTATGATAAGTTGAATATACTTATGGTGTTTTAACATGTGATGGAACTTTTTCCATTTGAAAAGTATGCAACGTGATGGAACTTTTGCCATTTTAAAGTATACTTCAAGAAATTTAATGGATAAAAAAGATTATATTTTATTCAGTGAGTACCAAAATTCAGCTATGATCTAACCAGTTTCTATTCAGATGCAAAATGATGTCAGAGCTATTTGGTTATGGCTTTATGGTCAAATATTACCAAGTTAATCGTAAAAAATAATTATGTAAATGTAATGAATTTAATTATATTATTGACCTTTTATCCTTGCTTAAATGAGAACATTGAGATGGATGATCGAAGTGATTAGAAGAGATGAGGTTAATAATCGATGTGAGGATAAAAATGGGCCTATTAGTGATAACATAAGAGAAAGGCGACTTAGGTAATATGGACATTGTTATGACACAGTCACGAACCTAGCAACAATCACGAAACACAACAGAAAATGAAACAAGCACCACACACAGAACACAAGAAGTTTCGTGGTTCGGCGACGTGCCTACGTCCACAGCGAAGATCTGACAAAAGATTTCACAATGCGAAAATCAGGAGATTACAAGTTTCAGCCCCCAAACCCCAACTCTCGCTCTCACTCTCATTTTTGCGATTTTCAGTGTTTTCTCTTATCCCACTACAAACCCTAGATTCCCTTATATACTGGGCTACAAGAGAGTCTTAAACAGGGTCCAAAACCCGCAAGAGAAAAAACGGATCAAAATTTTGACAACAATGATGATGATGATCGACCTTTTATTCTTCTTTCTTTTTTTCTTTTTTCCAGTGGAGAGGGGGCTCTCATCTCTAGAGTTCCTATAGGAACTAATTTCTATTCTCTTTCTCTTCTAGTCATTGAGCCTTCTTAGTCTAAAAGTATATGGTGATTGAACTGAATTCTTATCCTTGTGTTTTGTTTTTTTTATTTTAGAAAAAAAAACATAAACTAAATATTTTTTCTAGGTTGAGCTGGACTGTGTTGTGCCTAAATGTATGTAGTCCAAACCAACCTTAAATGATACAAGGGCTTTCTAGTTTTGGGTTGTGCAGGGTAGTTGGGCTTAAATTTCAAGCCCTAGCTTGGTTTATAGTAAGGAGAGTCTATCGCGCAGGGTGAGCAGAGATGATAATTGCCTCTCTCTCTCTCTCTTTCTCTCTCTCTCTCTCTCTATATATATATATATATATTTAATAAAAACAATTATCACGTTAGCTTTCGACATCCATTGGCAAATATTTTCGCGTTGACGATACAGTCAAGATGAGTGTGACCCTGTTTTAACTACAACTTTTATCTATGGGCTATGCTGGGTTGGAATTGGATATATATTCTATGTCCAAGCTTTTTTAAAATAGGAACAACCTATATGGCAGTTTAGGCCGCTGGATTTAGATTGCCCTTTGAATCGTCTTTATTTTGCTTTATTTGTTCTCAAAATTTATTAGGGTAAATTATACTGACTTCCATAAGATTAGGCCTAATTACAGACGGCATAAAAAAAAGGACCTTAAGTACACTGATCTCCCTTGTGAATGTTAGTAAGCTCATGATGTTAAGTAATGTTGTGAAATGTCTTTTTTACCCTATATGATTTAATAGTATTTTAATGAAAAAAATCATACCATGCCAAAAAGTCTATATTACCCCAATAAAAGTAAAATCTCATTTTATTCCTTTTTCTATCCTCTCCCTTATCCCTCTGTGTTCTCTCTTTCCTCTCCACCTCCTTCGACTGCCGCCATCTCCTCCCACCACTTCCACAGCCACCACCATGACCACCTCTCTCCAATCTCCTCTCCTCTCCACCTGCTCCTGCTGTAACCTCCTCCCACCACCATATTTTGAAAGAATAGGAGAGCAAATTTTAATGGTTTAGATGTATATGTACTAGATTAGGTTTTTGTTCTTTGAGATTGGTGTGTAACTAGTTATGTTCTTTGAGATAGTGTGTATATATATATGTAGTACATACACCAATTTTAATGGTTTTGAGATGGTATATATATTATATATGTAGTACATACACCAATTCTTTATAGTTGAATGTGTATGTATGTACTTGTATATATATATATGTAAGAGAGAGAAAGCATGATGCACACATGTGGGTCTCTAAGATGCACTGTAGTTTCCACTGTAGCCATGAACGCAAACCACAAATCAATGGAAAGAAAAGAAAGAGAGAGCTAAAGAGTTAAATGTGAGGATTAAACTAATATATGTATAGGTATATATATGTTACGACAAACAACCGCGAACCAAACAGAACCATGAAACATGATAGAAAACGAAACAAGCACCACACATAGAACACAAGAATTTACGAGGTTCGGCGATGTGCCTAGTTCACAGCGAAGATCCAGTGAAAGTTTTTAGCCCCAAAACCCTAGCTCTCGTTCTCTCAATCTATTTATGCGATTTTCAGTAATTTTTTTTCTTGATCCCAATCCAAACCATAGATGCCCTTATATAGCGGGATACAAGAGAGTCCTAATCAGGGTCCAAGACCCGCAAGAAAAAAATGGGTCATAAAATTTTTCCCGGGTTTAGGTAAAAATCAGGTTGCAACGCAACTCGAGCCGAGACAAATCGGGCCACAACACAACAATATACACATATATATTAAGTCTCTAGAAATCATGAAGTGAGGAAGAAGGATTGAGAGTTTTAGAGAGACAAAAAGAGAGGAGAGAAAGCTTTGTATTAACTTAACCTAAGGGTATATTGGTCCATAAATAAATCACACACTTGGGTACTCTTGATAAGTAGTACTCTTGTAAATTTACAGCACCTTGTAAGACTACTAACATCTTTTCACATGAGGCGGAAGGGTAAATTAGTCATTACACAAATATTCTTGGACAGTTTTAACAGCTAGTTAAGGGGAGGGGCTGTTGAGCGCACATGCCAAACCTTAGGGGACTACATTTAACATAGGCCATTCTTGTATGGTATGTGTAATTTGACCAAACTTTAGGGAGATCAGTGTGTTTTACCCAATCTATTATGGAGCCATGGCAAAACTCGTCTACAGGAATATATATATATATATATATACTTTTTCCCTGGAACAGACATGCAAGTATTTTGTATTTGGTGCTCTACTGCTCTGTTTGTGGGCTTGAATGGATTCAAAGACTGCGAGCTTACCCCAAGGCCCTCTATCCCAATGGTATTAGGGGTTCTTCTTATATGACCACATTAATCACAAATTAAGCCTTGCCAATATAGTTCATCGTTCTCTTAATAAAAAAAGAAAAAAAGGTTTTACAGAATTTCCTATGAATTGCAAGAGAATAAACTGGAAAAATTTATTTTACAGTCTATTACATTGCAAATAAAAAGATGTTTTTGAATCTGACGACAGACAAGTATAGTTTTCTTCTTCTTCTTCTTCTTCTTTTTTCGTTTTTCTTTTTGTTTTTTGTTTTGTGGAACAACCTAACAATAACACAAAAAATCCGACCTTTGCCATTTGATACACTGTCTGCTTAGAACATACCACATCGGATAGATGTGTGGCATAACAGGTGAACCATACTGGGCCATGAACCATGGCTGCCACCTGCAAAACCAACTGTCTTTGCATGCTTGGGTTCATTATCTGTGTTTCCTGCTCATTCCTGCCTATTCATACATAAGGTAGAGTTTTACATATGTCATGCATTGAAGAATGCATTTGCACACTTAAATAATTTTAGGGCTACATGTTTACTTAAATAATTTTAGGGCTATGTGTTTACTGAAAAAAGCTTACCTAGTTAGCAACTATTTTACAGAGAAAGAGAAGGAAACATGAAGACCAAAACGTGGTGAAGAAAGTGAAAGATAGGAAGGTATGCATATGCTACTCACGTATGGTTTTTCAGTTTTCATATTGGATGATATTGTCAAAATGACATTAAGTTGAAGTCGCCTAAGATATCAAGTAGAAATATTGATGTCTGAAAAAGAATATATACATCCCATACGCCTATAAGATATATCATCACCTTGCCTTTTAAAAATTACAATAGTTACCATGGTGCCTTTCTTAAAATGTTTGAGTTGGCCATTTGGATCCTGTTGTCATTCTTGCTGAGATGCTTATATTTACTCATACCATCAGGTTTTGTGGAGACCTGGGTTCAAATTATCTCTTGAGCTAAAGTACCTTATCCACCATCTTGCCTCTTGAATATAAGAAAAAATATTTATTTTTCTTGTTAATATATAATATCTTCAGCCTTTCCAGCCTCCTTTTTTACAATTTCAATTCATTTACAGGTTCAGCTGATAAAAATTACACTATCAATTTACTTTGGAAGATGGATTGGTTGTTTTTCAAAATATGGTTGTATTTATACCACTATGTCTACAAGACTTTTGGTTTTGCTTGTTCATGCGCTTTCAGTCAATTACTATCATAGGTAGACAAATGATAAAAAAAAAAAAAATCTATTTTAATCGAATTTTCATAACTCCATTGAGTTAGTGTCTCAACACAAACATGATTCCCTTTAATTTAATGAATTAATCGAGATCTTTAGGATGTAATGTTGATTGAAGAACTAGTATTCTAAAGGTCATACTTCTCTAGGATAAATTGGCGGAGTCATCCTCCAATATATCAGCTTCACCGTTAAACATGGCTGCATATCCCCTTTTCATGCCCCATCGGGACCAGAGCGAACATATGCCTTGTGAAGGTTAGTGTTTTGTCTTTATCTCGAGGATCTTTGTTTTCTTCCTTTCTCCTTCCAAAATGTAATATGGTGGTGTAATTCCTTACAATTTGAAATGATTGGTTTAAGTTCCTCTTATTTTTACAATGTAATGCTTTTTTTATGTTTGTTCCCCTTATTTTTCAAAACAAACAATAATGGCTAAAATAATATGATGGTTTCAGAGCTGCATGGACATGGTACAATATGGATTACGGACACATTGGCATAGTAAATTTGTAAAAAAGGCAAACATAAACATTGTGGGGACACGACAGTAAATATATATGCATGTATGCTTATGTGAGTGTGAGTTTATATATATGTGCATGCAAATAAAATTACAAGGACTCCTTTCTTTCACTATCCCAACTCCTCTACCTAACTCTCGATATGTCGAATTTATGATTTCAATTAACTAACGCATAATCCCCTTTTTCTCAAAATTATATTGTCTTATAGTAAAAGAAAGTCGTAATGCAATGTCAAAGGTATATTGATCACTCGTGAGAATTTGGACATGTCAAAATCTGTTTGAACTGTTTCTTGTAGTGTTCAAGAAATGTTGCTGTCTGACATGTAACTGACCTGGGTAGGCTCCTCTTTAGAAGTGTCTCTGCTTCTTAGGTTCAAGGTGAGGACAGAAAATGAATCTCAAAACTTCTCTCTTTGTCAAGGATTTTTTTTCCCGCTGTATTTCACACCATGATAAATTTACCCTAGTGCGGAAGTTAAGTGTTGTTCAAGTGTCATTATATATCCAGCATGTATAATTAATCTGCGTAGCCTCTTTTGAATTCTCTAGAGGTTTTAACTCTTTGTTCAGATTTAACTTATGAGACAACGTTTTGACATCTATCTGGGTTTAAGTTGAAGCCCTTCGGGCACAGAGTTAGTTCATTGCAACTGTTCGACTCATGATAGGTTTTAAGCTTTAGAAATAGTGTAAACTTCTGTTTCTGATGTAAAATGGCCAAGCTTACCATATTCACTGATACGTCAAGCATATGCTCATACCTATAGCAGCTTGTATGATTCTATTGCGTTGTGTCATTTGCAGGTGGATCATAGGACTTGATAGCATCAGATTCACTAATCATAAAAAAAGTTAATTAAATAATTTGATACTGCTTTCCTTGATTAAAGAGTTTAATTAGAATGAAGGGATATGGTGAGAAAAGAGGGTAGTTGTTCTGGTTTACCTAAATTGCTTTATCATCAATGGACATGATTCAGTCGGCCCATGAAGCATCTCTTGTGTGTTATTGTAAAAACAGTTATTAAGAACGTCATATTTCATGGACAGATTGTTAAATGGTTAAGAAAAATTAATGTGGTTTGAATGCAGATGCTGACATGGATTGCTTGTAAGGTTTGAAAGGGTAAAATTGAAAATGAGCGTGTTTGTGAGACGATTTAAATAACATTATTGGAGAAAAAACAATTGACTAAGATAGATTGGTACCAGTGAGGAAGAGAATCGACATTGAGGGTAATTATAGGGAAGGGGAAGGGAAAGACCACTACTAACATGAACTGAGATAGTAAGGAAAGATATAATAGTATGTAATTCAATTGAGATGATGGCCTTAAGTAGAGCTGAATTTCAATATAGGATTTATGTAGCTGATGCAGGAGCATCCTAGGTGTGGCGCATCCCCGCACTGAAGTATGTCCCGCCTCGATTGACTGGCACCCTGGGCTATAAGATAAAGGGATTGGTTCTGCCTTTCCAATCAGTCGCGGCTTTTGGGATAAATGGTTGGGCCTCCCTGCATTAAGTGGTATCAGAGCAAGATGTCTCGAGTTCGAGACTCTTCCAGTGTGGGTGTATGATGCAGGAGCATCCTACGTGTCACGCTCCAAATTCCAACACACAGAAGGACATGAAAAATGGAGGTGATTAAATAAAACCTCAATACCTTACAACTACAAACAAGCTTTGATACCAAGCTGTCACCCCGACTTCCAACACCAAAACAGATATAGGAAATTAGGTGTGAATGTAGGATGAAATTACCAAAATACCCCTCTTGAGACCACTTTCATCCAAACCGAGTCTCAATACCGCGGAAGCGACTTTTAACACACATTTACATCATTACAACTAAAATATAACAGAGTTACATACATACATCTAAATGTAACTTGTCCAACCATATCCAAATATACACAATTGTCCTAACATAGAGAAGACTAATGCTTAACAATATAAAAGTACCCATGTCTAGAATGCTAATACATCCGTTCCACACACAAAATATATAGTTCTTCTCAAAATGCCCACACATGGCATATATATATACCATAAAAACATCCAAAGCCCAAAAGAAGGCCCGAGGCCTTTACCACGGTAATCAAGCATTATCCACAACCAACGCTTTATTTGTAAAAAGGTTTGTAGGGAAGGAGTGAGCAACCGACTAGCTTAGTAGAGACATCCAAACCCCCTATGCACCAACTCGATGCAACCTACATGAAATGCAGCAATATCATTCCTATACACTACATTACATATTTTTAATGCTCATAACATCGACAATATAGTGTACAAATCTTGCTCCAATATATATATATCATATCCAACATGCTTAATTTACCATAAGTAAACACAAAGCATTTCGCGACTATATAAGTCAAACAATAACGATGAATATCACAATTCATAACAAAGCTTAAAAATAAAGTCAAATAAGCTCAAAATCAATCCATGAGTAGGGAGTTTTCATAGTAACCAGAGAAGTACTCTTGGGTTAAATATCTATCTTCCTATCTTTACGGGTTGCTAACACGATGGTCTAAAAGAAACACTTGGCCAAGGTTGAGATCTTGCACCCCTGAGCATTTAGCTCATCTTACTTTATTCCGACCTTTTCCCAAAATCTTCAAACAACACATAGTTTCAAATAAGTGCATCATAAGCCACTTAAATCATGTTCAATATAAGTACATCATAAGCTACTTATATTAAAGCATGCATATACAATGCAACAACCTTTCTTTCACAAGAAATCATACAAATGCAAAAATGACGATATTGTCCTTTCTATGCTTTTAATTAATACATAGCGTGCAACACGTACACCTGCTATCCCAATAACTCATACATGATTCTAAATGAATATTATGCATTTCCGAACTAGCACATAAGACATACATGCTCAAAATATAATTCTAGTGCAAGAATCACATACTTTTAACACATTTTAATTACCGAGATCAACAATATACACATACAATGCATATATAATTCAAAGACATCGTATAGAACTTATAAAAACCACTTTTAACACATGATTATTCCAAAAAAAGAAAGAAAGAAATCAAAACAGAATTCTCTAAGTTTTTTCTAGCATGTTAACCCACTAAAATTCACCCGAAACTCTTAAGGAATTGATGATAAGAAAGAGAGAACACCCCTACCTCGAATTCAAGTTCAAAAACCAAGAGAGCTCCAAGCCCTAGAATCTGCCATAGCCCAAAAACACTTGAAAATCTGTCGAAAATAATTTTCAATCGGTGTAGAACGTAGGCAATCCCGAGGGGAACAATTATCGTGTAAAGTCTAGAGGTCCGAATCACACTTCTAAGCCCCCAAAACTAAGATCAACCAAAAAGATGAAAGAGGGGAGAGGAAAGAGCTGGAGAATAGATCTAGAGAGAGAGAAATCTGATTTGGGTTATAACCAAGTCAACCATTTTAGGATATTTATAGAAAAAGTTTTCAAAATTGCATATTAGCTCCTCATCTCTTTAGTTTTGCTCCTCTATCCTTTTCTACTTCCATTTAATCGCAAAATGGCACTCCCTCATTTCAACAAACTTCACTAAAGCCCCTCTAAGTTCATTCATACCTTTACGTCACTTAAGTGATCCGTAGTTATTTTTCTGAAAAACCCAAACCATGAATAGTAACTTTTTGTAAAAATTTTGAAAAATTACCCAAACCTTGGTTCCATCCCATTATGGTCCTAAGGTACTTTAAAACCCTTTTTAGAACTTTTAAAGTAGTCCCGAAACCCACACACATAAGCATGCAATTACTATATAATCATGCTTAACAATTAATTAACCACGTATTTAAATAATAAATTTTTTTTGAGGTTTTACACTAGGTGTAGCGCATCCCTACACTGAAGTAATTCCCGCCTCGATTGACTAGCACCCTAGGCTATGAGATAAAGGGATTGGTTCCGCCTTTCCCATCAGTCTGCGGCTTTTGGGATAAATGGTTGGGCCTCCCTGCGTTAAGTAGCTGATACCAAATATTTAGGAAAAGGTTTTGATGAGTTGAGTATTCCAGTTTTGTTAACACTTACAAACACAAACTCAAATTATGAAATGTGAACCTATAATCTCTGGAAGCATGAGTGTCTCTTAGTGTTGGGATAAATTGTGATAAACAAAAGTTCTTTTCAATTATATGGCTTTCGAATGTTGCCTGCATATGCACATATATGAACTTTGGATAATTTGCCTACCATATAGAATTCACTATTGAACATGAGTTGGGATTGGTGTCGGTTCACTGAAGCCAAATACATTGGTCAACATAAGAATTGGACCTCTTTTTTGAATTTGGGTGAACTTTTTATACTTGTAGGATTGAGTTGTAATAATTATTCATTAAAAATGTGTTATTTCTTTACCAAGTTTGTAGATTGTCTTTAGTTTCTTTCATGTTTACCTTATAATAATTTAAATTTTATTTTTGTAGAAACACTTCATATGGATCTCTATCATATTATAAATGTTTTTGGTTGTTAAAACTTCATTTTTCAAAGGCATATTTATTTCTACATTTAAACAAGTTCAGGCTGAAATTTGTTCAAATTCTTGTACTCTCATGTACCCATTTATGTTTTTTTTTTTTTTTTAGGGGGGGTGCGGCTAAACATTTATTATATAACTTAACTTTTTTTTTGGGTAAAAACTTTATGTTAAAGTGAGATTGAGGTATAACAATTATTCATTAAAATGAGTTATTGCTTTACTGAATGTATCAATTGTCTTTAGTTTCTTTTATATTTCCCTTACAATTTTATAACAATTTAAATTTAATAGTGTAGAAACACCATTACTGCAATTCTATTTTTTGGATTCCTGTCTTGTTGCACTGTTAGTCATCATGTTAGTTGGAAAAAAAAAATTTACTCTATAATGTTCAATATGCCTCCCCTAAAATAGATTCATGATTCCGTCATTGTTTTTATTGAGGCTATCATGCATCACTTTCAAAATACGAAGACCAATCGAGAACAATTGTAATTATATTTAATGGAAATATTATCAATCAATATTTTGGTTCTTATATTTGTCAAGTATTTATCTTTCTTATACTAATTGATTAGCTTATTATTTTTCAATGACTTTTTTTCTTTGTTTTTTGATTTGAACAATCTATATTTGTCATGTTAGTTGATTTTATTTATTTTTTTATCAAATCCTGGCTTCTCTCCTCTGTCTCTGTGTGGTGTGTGGGTTTCAGGCATTTTTCTGAAGTAGAAATTCAGTTAAAGAACAAGACGTTTAATTATGTTCACAACTTCACATGTTTCAGAAGCAAAGTAACCTGAGATATGTTAGCATTTTTCGAAGTCCAACTAACCTGAATATTGTGTCAACATCTGTCTATGTTGACAAGTCTTTTACACTTCTATTATCCATGGTTTAAGTATTGCACAATATCAAATCATGAAAGTGTATTGTAAGTGGGTCAATAAAACCAGCCATATAACTTACATGGTTTTGGTGGGGGCAGGGAGGAAAATTTATTCATTTATTATTTGAAATTTTGGCAATTATATGTATTTCCCTCTATCTATATGAAATTACTAAAGATGTTCTCCTCCCAAACTTTCTTCAAGTTTTTGTTGCTTATCTCATTTTCGCTTTCTAAAATTGTGTGCACTTAAAGCCCTGAGAAATCAAAAGTACTTTTTTGCTGATTGTGATTTCAAGGTATTGAGCTCTCACCAATACTCTCATTTTATTTGTTGGTTCCAGCATTAAGTGGCACAACAAAGCATCTTCTGGAACAAAACCATCAAGTTCTTGGTCAAATTTCAGCTAATCTTTCTACAATGAAGGTGAACACCATGTACCTTGATCTCAAAGAAATTCTCTGGGTTTATATTCTGTAAAAAATTAATGTGAAAATTTGTGTTGATGCAAAGGATATATTTTAGATATAGAAACATAGAAAAGGATAATGCAGTTGAGTGCTTTATTTACCATTAGTCCATTACTACTTGTACATTACTGTAGACAATTTACACAATTTTTGACATAGGCATGCATAGTGACTGATGAATCAGTATCATTATTTGATATTAATGCTCAAAGTAATTAGTTATTTTTTATTTGAAAGATTTATTTGTATCTCGTTTCTTGAAATTAGAATTGCTAATTGTGTGGCCAACAGAGCTCATTATTTTTAAGTAAAAAAGATGCTTTTAGATTTAATTAAAATCATGTAGTTACCACTTCAAGCAATGATATCATGTTTAAGTTCCTTTTTTTCCTTCATCTTTTCATGACTGTTGTGATAAGCACCTTGTATGCACATCGATTGACATGATAGAATGCAGTCTCAAAAGGGTAGATAATCTGACCCCTAGGAAGCACAGACACTTCTCCTAGGGTGCTGTGGTGGTATCTAACATGCAGACACGGCTAGAAGTGTCCTGAAATTTAAATATTTTATTTTCTGGTTGGACACGGCTAAGACACAACATGGACACGTTTTGGACACTTTCAGGACAAGGTGGGGTGGTTTTGTAATTATTTTTTTTAGAAGAATGAGATTCAATGCAATTTAAAATATATTATGGGTTTATTAGAAAAACAATATAAAATCTAAGAAAACTACAATAACAAACATCTTGCTTTAAGCTCCAAATTAATGATTTCATTTATGATTATATAGATAAAATGAGCAAAAAATATTATTTCTATATATTATATTATTATTTTTTGATGTATACATGTTGTGTTTTGTTGAGATTTGCCATATTGCTGTGTTTGTATCGTGTCATACTTGTGTCCGTTTCTGTGCTTCCTAGTCCGGCCCTCTTTTGACTTCGTCTAGATTCCCTTTAACAAGTAGAGGTATATATGAATTCCTGCCATTTAAGTAGCCTTTCATTGGATTTTGTGGAATTTATCTGAGTATGTGCCTGTGGATAAAGAGTTCTATTACTGTTGATTCTCAATCTCTTAAATTCTGTGTTGCCTCAAGATCATAGGAGGTATCTGATATGGGTTGTCTGGCATAACATTTTCGGCTTGTAACTAACCGATTGTCTGTTTCCAGTTTCACACTGGTTCTGAGCTACAGATAGGATAACCATTATGTGGCCCTAGTTGTTGTTTAGCAATGAGTTAAGCTTTATGAAGTCTTAATTATTAAACTGCTCTTGCTTGAAACATTGCTTCTTCAAAGGGTTTAGTGGATATTATTACTCCTGCAGTTATTCACTTCTATTGGATTAGATTGCTCTCGCCCACTGATTGGAACAATTTAGGGTGAGTAACATCATGGTAGTTTGGTTTTTTGTTAATGAAGTTTTCATGTATTCAGCCTAGTACACGTTTTCTTTGGCTTTAAATTTTAATTTAGGGTGAGTAACATCATGGTAGTTATTTGATTTTTTGTTAATGAAGTTTTCATGTATTCAGCCTAGTACAAGTTTGCTTTGGCTTTAAATTTAAATTTTGGCATTGTACTTGGTTTTGATTGAATTTAAAATGGATAAAGGAAGCTATGGAAGAGCTTTCTGGTAAGCCTAGAAATTTACATTGAAATGCTTCTAGTTGGTGGCTAGACTGCAGAAATTTTGAACTTAAGAAAATTTTATTTGGATCTAGACATTTTGTAAGGGGAAAATGGGCATGATGGAGACTGTCGTGGTTAATTGAACCTGACCAGATGTTCTAGTAAATTGATATGCTGCATCTTCTACCATGACAAATTGTTGAATGGTTAGGAGAAAAAAGATCTGTACTTGGCAAGTTGGTTTTAGGGCTTCATATTGTGCATGTTCCAAAACCCCTATGTGCATTATTCCTCTTTTTGAACAATGAACACCATCCACTGATTCCTTGTCCTCAAAATTTAATTTGTTGTGCAAAACTGATAATTTTTGTTTTCTGAATTTCTCTGATATAATCTTTGACAGTTTTAGTATGTGTTGTTCTATTTACAAATTAAATCCGGAGTTCTGAAAGTTTGATTCTGGAATCTTTCTTCCTATCTGTTCAAGGTGCACTGCTTTGGCCAGGCAACCAAAACCTAGAGTCCTAGACAGCCTGGTGGTCTGTTGTTGGGCTGGCAATGTCAAGGCACTAGTTATACCTCCATGCCTGCACATCATAATATGTTTAGATAAGAAAGTCTCTTTTTGTTTAATTAATTAATTTATATCTCCATTAAGAAATTGATGGGCCTCTAGACAAAGTATCCCCCTCCCTTCATCCCTTTCCTTCACCCTTACCCCTCCAAACAATGAAAACTCCATCCATCCGTCCCCTTTTCCTTTCCTTCTTTCCTTTCTGCCACTATTTTCTCTTATAAATGGACCACAAGGAGTGAGTGAATTGCACCAATCTGGAACTTAAGCAAGTTGGATCAATTCAAAGTTGGTTAATGCTCATCAAGCTTTTGCATGTTAAATATATTTTGACAAGTTATTAATGGAGATGGACATATAACTCGGACGCATGAGCCGCATGTGATTTGCCTCTAATTTTGGAGAAGGGGCAAGGATAGAGAAAATTAGGGATTTGATAAATCATGGTTAAATTTTTATTATTTTGGTAATGCTTAATTTTTAGGGTTATTTTTTTATTCTCTAATTTTAGCGCTTCTTAGGGTTTGGTTCTGATTTTGCCTAGGAAAAGGCTCTTATGTGATTAAATTAGGCAGACTTTGATATTGAGATTATTTTGAGTTTCAAAAATCCTCTCCGTTCATCCCCTCTTTCTCTCTTGTTCTTGCTTTCTCTTCCCTTTCCATCTATCTAGCCTTTCTATTCATCTATTTCCTATCCCCTTCTGTCTTCTCACTACCTTCGTCTAGCCTTATCTCATCTTCTGGCCTCTCGTCCGTTTCTTCTAACTGTACCACTATTGGTATCAGAACACTATTCGATCCTGCATCAGTTGGTATCAGTCCTCTCATCCCTTTCGTCTAACTGTACCACTATTGGTATCAGAACACTATTCGATCCTGCATCAGTTGGTATCAGTTTGGTAAAGCACTGTTGGCTCATCATGAATTGGTATCAGTCTATCAAAACACTTTCTAGTTCTGCATCAACTTTGCATACACTTTTGAATCAGAAGCATCAAGCAAGCATGGTGACTATTTGAAACAAATTTTAGAGAACACATTTTTAAGCTGTGTATTTGATCTCATCTGTACTTCTTTAATGCTTAAACTTACATGATTTATTTATAACATCTTGTTATTGTGCCTCATGGGATCCTGAAACAATGTGAATGTGCTTAACAGCGTAGAATTGGAGAACAAATTCATTTCATCCTTTTGTCTTTTTATAAACTATTTATTTCTTCACTTTTTTCTTCTTTTGCCTTTTTTTTCCCCTACTCCTTTATGCTGATCTTGAACAATTTACCACATATTTTTCCACACAATATGTGAATGGGGTTCTCTCTGTATCGTTTAATTCTGAGCAGCCTTGGTTTGTTGCTGACATTTACTTTTCACACGTTGTCAAACAGTTAGAGGATAATATTGAACTCTTCTATCACACGAGGAACAACATAGCTGTCATCCTAAATGAGTATGTGAATTTCCTCAGTTATTTTAATTTGATGGTTCTAATCAGGTTCATATTTGAGTTTCATGTTGCTAATAGTTTCTCTTGTGTAAATGCTTGTTGATTTTAGCAGCATGAGGGATATGCCTGGCATAATGAGTCACATGCCACCACTGCCTGTATCAATAAATGAGGAACTTGCAAATAGTATTTTTCCTAATACAAATCAGGTAATCTCATGCATAGTCACTGTTTTTGCACATCTGTGTAGGTAGGGGATCCTTACTCCTTGTTCATTAAAAGAATCACTGAGATCTTCACAGGAGATCTTATTCTCTGTATGACATTCTTTCTCACTAAGGATTCTTGGTGTCATTTGTTATTTTTGAGGGCCAAATATTTATAATGCAATTCATGATCATATGATATTAACTTCCTTTCACTGCCTGTCAATCCAATGCCCACTATCATACACCGGACCACCCAAATTGTCTTCTGATCCTTCATTACCTCTTAGTAAAATGTGCTCTATCATGCAGAAATTGGTCTAAATTGTCCTCCTGTTCCAATAGTTAGTATCCTGTGTGAGAAAAAAAAAAAAATATATATATATATATATATATATATATATATATATATATATTTGATAAGTAAATATCATTGAAAGAGCACTCAAAAGGGGAGTGCGTCCCTAAACAACTGCACAAAATCCAAAAGAAATGCTAAACCTTTAGACTATCGTCACTATCCACAAAATCAACTAACTCCCCCATAGATTTACAATTGTTCCCATATACCCAAAAAACAGAACGAACTAAGAATATAGAAGTCTCCCAAATAGGAGCCTCCACACCGTCGAAGCATCTCCTATTTCTCTCCCTTCAAAGACCCCACCAAAGGCAAAGGGGAGCGACCCTCTTAGCCTCTTTAGCATGAGCCCCTACTCTGAATGCTCGCCACACTTCAAGTATAGGATTTCATTCCATATCCATACACAAGTAAACATCTTACTTATAATTTGTCCTGGTTTTTAGCTATAAATGTGCTGGGCTTGTCATTTCTACTCTTTTGTGTCCAAGGACAGAGAGGTTATGAGATGACTTTTTTTCTTTGGTTTTATTTATTTATTTCTGGAAGTGTGTTTTCCCCCTTGTGCCAAAATTTGAATCTGGTTTCTTTTAACATATTAAGTCGATGGAATACTGAAAAGAGGAACTCAACATATTTGTTTGCTATTTATACGTCTCCTTTCTCATGTATAATTGAAAGGGTTTTTCATCACTGCATATTTTGTTTTAAAAATAGTGAAAAATCCAGTAGTTATTAAATTCTGATTCAGTTGGTGGTTTGATTCTATTTGATAATCAAATGATTGGCTTATAAGCTTGGTACGTTTTTTATATTTTGGTAAGAGTATGTACTGCTATGATTAGCTGGAGCCGGAGCTGGAGCTGGAGCCTTTAGGAATCCCTCCTTGAATTAAATCCTGGGGGACGCAATTTGTTACTGCCTGTTTTTTTTTTTCGGTTTTTGATGGAAAAATTCATTGTGTTTGCAACTTTTGCAAAAAAGAAAGTCCTTTGCGGATATATATCTATTTTTAGAAGTCCTTCAGTTTCTGTCGATGAATACGTGGTTATCAAACTATGATAACAAGACTGTCTAAGGTGTTTCCTTGGCTATACTTTTCTTTGATGTTTTTACTCCCCAGTTCCCTCGTTAAGATTGCATTCCCTATGTTTTCTTCTGGACCTTCTTGTCCTTAAACACCGTGTGTTTTTAGTTTTAAAGCATATCTTCATTTGGTTTTAGGGTAATCAATGAAAAACTCTCGGTATGAAATGACATGCACCATGGACTAGCTAAGTTCATTTGTAACCAATCCATATATATAGATTCAACTATGATGTAAGGCTCTGGTGGAAAACTTGCATATTTCGACTTCCTACATTGAACCATATGTTAATCTGTCATTTTAACTGGTAAACAAACTGATTTAGGGGGCATCTTCATTCATTTCAAAAACAATGTCCACATCTTGTCTTTTCCTATAAATATAATTCTAGTTGGTAGTTATTGCACCTATGAAGTGACCGGTTTTTTCCTTTTCTTCTTGAACTCATTTATGAGGGTAATGTAGTAACATGCCATTGATTAAAAATCGATACATGTACACTTGATAACTTCTCTTTTCTCTCTGTCCAGATAATGATGTTTGCCTCATCAAGTGGGATTCATCTGAAGCAGGAGCCAGGATGTTGATGGAAAATTATTGAGGTTGAGTTTGCCTTTATCTGGTCTGTGTAAGTACAAAAAAAATTCTGCTGTAAATGCGTAAGAAGCTGGTAGGAGCTCTTTCTTCCTTTTGTGTACAAACATACTCATCAGACATGTTGGATCCCACGATAAGAAACTTGTAGAGATCTTATTTTTGGAAGCTGAAAGGTTGACATCACCAGATAGCGAATCCAAGCACCAGTTAATAATAATGCACAGAACCATTTTCTCTTGGACTCTAGAGAGTCTCCCTCTAATCTGATCATCTCTTTTAAGCTTAAATGTTGAGTTACAGTTTTATGTGTATAAATTTATGACACAAGAAACCTTGGGAGTGGATCTTTGTTTGGCTCTTGTTAGAATGTTATGGTATCTTTGCTTTTGTTATTCTCTCATTGCATACATGATACATATAGCTGATAAGAATGGTTTCTTAGAATTTTGGATGTGGATTTTTCTTAGAATTCGGTCATTTTAATTTGCATCAATCATTTCTTTGTAGGGTAAAGCCCCCTATATATAGAAAATGTGCAAGAAACACTCATGCTATTTACTATGTGCATATAAATCTCTATTATTTCAAAATTCAGAGCAAATTTGCCCTATTGGAAATTGATGATGTCAAACTTTTTTGAAAGTCCAAAAGTAGCCCTTTTGTCATTTCACGTTTTGGCTATTTATTATTATTTATTTATAAAGTAAGGGTACTATAGTCATTTCATTGTTCAAATTCTAGGAAAGATGATTAATATTTTCATGCTTGAGCAGTAAATGATAAACTGTTGAACCCTTTAGCTTGACAGTGGTTGATAAAGGCGAAGCTTATGCAAATTAGTTTCTACTTTCACCAATTTTTAAGGCCATTTCAGTCTCTATTTCAAACCATTACTTAATGGATTTTCCCCAAGGGACCTGCCCACATTTTGAAGCTTTATATCTGAGAACCAATTTTTTTAGACGTTGGAAGAAACAAAAAGGTCTTACATGAGTAGAAACATCATTTTTTTAATTTCTTTTTTTTTAACAATTCAGAACAAGATATTATGGGCAAAAGAAGTCCGGGAAAATCAAAAGGAATTGGACCATTATTTAAATAAATTTGGTGATGGAATATTTAACTCCAAAAAGTTGTAAAAATAAAACAGGAATGTTATAAAGTTAAGAAAGTAGTAAGTGATGTGAAACATAGAGCATATGCTAAATGAAAATAATATAAGAACTCTAGGCTGAAAAGAATATGCTAGAAATAACATATTTTTTAGTAGGGTCAAGGAGTGAGAGGTTAGGAATGCCTTGGAAGATGAAATTGGGGAGGGCTTTAGGACCTCTGGTATTTTTATTGAGGTGTGGAAGTGTCTAGGTGAAGTTGACTTGTCTTGGTTAATAAAATTGTTTAATAAGATAATAACAACTAATAGGATGTCAGATGAGGGATATCAAATTATTCTAGTTGTAATAATTAACATGATATTAAATTAATGAGTCACACTATAAAACTTTGGAAGAAAGTGATTGAATAACGTCTAAGACGTGAGACGGAAGTGTTGGAGAATCAATTTGGATTCATATCAGGTAGCTCAACAATTGAGGCTATTTACTCATTAAGGAGACTAATGGAAATATATAGAGAGAGATGAGAGATCTCCATATGATTTTGAGAAAACTTATGATATGCTTACCTAAAGACTTAATATGGAGGGTTTTGGAAAAGAAATGAGTCATAAATGGATACATCGACACAATAAAGGACATGTATAATGGTTGCGTGACTATAGTTAGAACGTCTATAGAGGAAACAAGTGAATTCCCAATTACTATAGGCTTACTTACACCAAGGGCCAACATTAAGTCTTTTTGCCTTAGTTATGGATGAGTTAACAAGACACATCAAAGATGAGATTCTGTGGTGTATGTTATTTATTGATGATATTGTTTTAGTTGATGAGACTAGAGAATAAGTTAATGCCAAATTGGAGGTTAGAGAAAAGTTTTAAAACTAAAAGAGTTTAGGATAAATCGAAATAAAACTGAATATATGAAGTGTAACTTTAGTAAATCTAGAAAGACAAATGAGAATATAATAAGGATAAAGAATTAAAAGGTACAAAAAAGTGAACATTTTCATTATTTAGGCTCAATTATTCATAATGAGTGAGAAATTGAAGATGACGTTAGTTATATAATCAAGGCAGGATGGGTTAAATGGAGGAACATATATAGTATATCATGTGATAGGCGTCTCCGCTTATGATTGAAAGGGGAGTTTTATCGAACAACTATTAGACCAACCATACTTTATGGTACTGGCGAGGAAACAACATTTACATAAAGTGTGGTAGAAATGCGAATGTTGAAATAGATGTGTGGTAAGACTAGAAAGAATAGAATTAGAAATGATTATATTCGGGAGATGGTTGGAGTTGCACCAATTGGAGATAAAATGAGAGAAAATCGGTTAAGATGGTTTAGACATGTGCAAAGAAGACCTTTAAGTGCGCCGATTAGGAAAAGTGACATTGTCCATATTAAGGGTAATCCTAAGGGAAGAGGAAAACTGTCACGCCTTTATTTCCAACTCCCAGAAGCTGAGGGTGATTAAGTCACAATTCTACACTCCTAATCACAATTACTCTTTGATATCACGCCATCATACCAAAACTGTCACGCCCCAATTTTCGAGTTCCGGATACTGAGGGTGAACCCATCCATTAAGCCCTAATGAACCCTCTTAACCTCTCAAATACCACAGAAGCTTAACCCTACATACGCAATTATGTAAGCATATATTCCTCACCATTCTCCCCAATGGGCCCCACATTAATCCAAGTATGCATATCCGACCTAGTGTGGACTACAAGTTTTCGCACAATCGAAACTCTAGTTTCGCACAATTGAAAACATAGCTTCGCACAATCAAAATTCTCGATCATTCAAAGTGCTTGCAAAGTACTATCGAGACCCTGCTGGAATTTAGGCCTACTTTTATCAAAATTTTTGCTACAAGCTCACATAATCGAATGAGGTTTCGATCATGCAAAAAGCCTATTTCGCACAATTGAAATGCCCCTCTATAGAATTCCTACAACTTCACACTTTGTTTATTTTTGGCTCAAATCTCACTCTAACAACCTAGAGTCAATTATACAACATTGCAATCATCCACAAATGTTATATTATCATACACATACTCCAAATCATACATTTGAATCACTATGATCTCACAATCCTCATGCATTTACATCAAAATCATACATGTCATTGCATATATTCACCATATCCATAATCTAACCTCATTGTTTATACATACAAGGTCCAAATGAATTTACAAGTTACACAATGTTTATCTGTAACTACAATCTCACAAAAATTCACATGCCACAAGCCGACATGGATAGCATATACATAGTCCATACATAATATCCAAATTATCCCAAAATGTTCCTATGAGCTCCATTCGACTCATCAAGTCATTTTCATCCTCGGTGCCTTACCTATAAAAATGTTTGGGAGAGTGGGGTGAGCATATAACTATGCCCAACAGGAATGCCCCAACCCACCTAGGCATCGACCCGACACCGACCTACATGATATGTATGTCACTACACTACATGGCATATACAATGCTCTCATGCCAACCAACACAATGCAACTCAAGAAGGAATGCATTTAACTTGTATATCATGCTTAACAGTCTACACACATGAGCAACAAGATATATACACTTGGACATCTCCGACGATCATGTGACCCTTGGACATCTCCGATAACACCTGTATGACTTGGACAACTCCGAAGGATCATACTTTGTGGTTATTTTCACCATTTCAAATACATGGTAGGGCATCTCCGACTTCCATGCATTACATACTTGGGTTGTACTCCGATATACACTTCTGTGCACATTAGGCACATATATCACAAAACATGTATTTTTTTGCTTCTCAATGCACACACTTGCTATATAAATTCTAGCATGCATTACATCACCACATACATACCACATATAGCCACATATATGTCACAAGATATGCATGTCATCCTCATATGCATACAATTCACAACCTAGCATATATCATTCATGCTTGCATAATGCACATACTTGCTATGTTAATCTAGCATGCATTCAATACTCACATACCTATATGCTTACAACTATGCACAAAAATCACATCTTAGCTAGACATGCTCTCATATTACACATAATGCATCACATATATCACAATATGAATCTTCCTAGCATGTATAACCACATTATTAGAGGGAAAGATAAAACCACCAAACCTTAACATATTCATACACATGCTAACTCAAAATATACCTCCCTAAATCCACCAAAACCGTAGAATCGATAACTAAGAGTGAAGAAACACCTCTACCTAAAAAATGAAGGCTTTCCAAGCACTTTTCAAGATTTTCACCAAGTTCCACCTTGTCAAAACTTGAGTTTGTTTGGTCTAAACCGAAGCCCTTGCTAAGCTCTACAAGTTATCTTTCTTCAGTAACTCCCGAATCATGCCTTAAGGCTTCCGAAATGAAAAGAGAATGAAGAGGGAGATAGAGAGAGAGCTACGGCCGGTTGTTGGGTCAAGAGAGAATGAGAGAATCTCTGCATATAGATATTTAAAATATCTAGGGGTGTAAAATGACTGAAATGCCCCCAGGCCATTTAACGTACCCTCCCAACCTCCGTTTTCGATTTCAAAAGCTCCTACAACTCCGAAATTGCTTCTTTAACTCTTTAAACATTTCATTTGGTCATTTGCCACATGGTCGCAACCATGCCACTCATAAATCGCTCTCCATCTATGGGAGTTACTGCCGATGCTCCTTCATGAGCTCTACGAGGTGGCATCTTGCTATATTGATAACAAGAAGACACTTTAAAACCCAAACATGAATATCATTATCCAATTCTATTCATGCACACTCACAACATGCTAAGTTACTTCATAAATAGCATATAATATAAACACATAAGCACATAAACACATTTTACGTAATATGTACTTAGCTTCGAATCTAGGATCATAACCTTAAGTTCGTAATTCTACGTGTGGTTCAACCTCACCCCTCGTCCAAAGGTATTCAAACCCGGTTGCTCTGATACCAAGTTTTCACACCCTGATTTTTCATTTTTCAAAAACCAAGGGTAATTTAGCTACTCATCCATTTTCTTAATCATAATTACTCTTGATATCATGCTTTGATACCAAGTTGTCACGCCCCGATTTCTATTTTTCAAAACCGAGGGTGATTAAGCTAATCATTCACATCACTAATCTCACCCCAATGGGACCCACATTGGTTTACATATCACTACGTACTCTTCCTCACCCTATGTTATGTGAAATTCCAATTCAGCCCTATTTCGGCCAGCTGGAACCCTCTTCGATCCACTGAAACTTGGGCTCAGCTGACCTTCAGGTTCCCAGCTCTATCGGTCGGCTGTAAGGTAGCTTCGGTCAGCCGAAAAGGAGCTTTCAGCCAGATGAAGCCTTCCTTCAGCCATCCGAAACAGGTACCCTATTTACAAATGTTCGAGATCTCACACTTTCAGTCGGTTGCTGCAGAGCCTAGTTGAACGAAAGTTCAAAAATGCTCCAAAACTTGACTTTCACAAGTCTAACTGCATTTCCTATGATCATACATCCATTTACAATCCTAAACATGAATAAAACTCATACAAATCTGTGCATTTGAGCCTCATAAAATGCAAGTCAAAATATTCTCCAATTCTCATTCATAACCTACATTATCCTTGAAACAAACATCCAATAATGATCTATAGAACACCTATCATGGTAAGGATATACAATTCTCGTCTCTAACATTCATTCCTACAATTTCATACATAAGAAGTTCAAAAGATTCATCATTCATACATCTTCCACAAGTTATACATGTAGGAGTTCATAAAACATATATTTCCCAAAAGTTCTAACCATGCCATATGTGACATTTACATTTGAAATTCGAATACATGTAAGGAACCAAATGTAAAAGCAACACTACAACTATAGTCGGCATGCCACAAACCAGCATGGACCTCTATACACATATGTCCCAAAATAATCCAAAAGAAGCTCAATTCCACTTTAATGCTCTATGCCTCGTCCTCTATGGGAGCTTTATCTGAAAAGAGTTTGGGAGAAGGGGGTAAGCATACAACTACATCCAGTAGGAATGATCAACCCGACCCTACCTCAACTCAAGCAGCCATGTATGAATACATATGAAGTGTCTACATGACTAAATGACAAGTATCCATGTTTTTCACACTTAAAACATACATGTTTTAGAAATCATGAATGATGCTTCATATTTCAATAAAAAAGTAATTTATATGAAGTCACAACTCACAAGTAAACTCACACCACGTATAATCGAAAATCAATTCAACTAAGGACTTCAGCTTGTCACATTTATAGTAAGGGTCATTTTGGGACCACATACTCCGCTTACGCTTTACGGGTTGCTAACCCGACGGAAGCGACATTCGCTTGGCCAAGTTTTGGGTCTTGCACCTTAGGGTTCAAAGCCCTTATTAATTCTCACACATACCCCAAAAATACGATTTTCTCACATAAGTGCACATTGTCACATAATACACCAAACCTCAATATTCTTATAATTTTCACCAAATGCATAGCATTTACAAGGTCAATGCATTTCAATTCTCAACTCATGCATATTCAATGCATTTAAATCATCTCATGGAAATCACAATCCTTATGCATTTTCACAAAAATGTTCTTCTATGCATATTCTCCACATATGAAATCAATTCTCACAAAACTCTTCAAATGAACACAAAATCATAATATTGCATTCATAGACATCAACTACACATATGCAATATATAAATTTCAACTAAAACGTGGTAGACATTCAATATATATACAAGAGGGTCATACTTTTACAAAATTCTCAAAACAAAGTTTCATGTTACAAGTATGTGACCTATAGAATCAAAATAGGGAAGAGATTCACACCCCTACCTCGAATCTCAAGCTCGTCCTAGAAAGTCTCAAATTCCAGCCCTTTCTATATTGCCAAAAAATATTTTTGTTTGGTTCAAACCGAAACCCTTGCCGAGTAGAGCAAACCCTTTACCTCGGGCGATTCCCGATTCAAAGCCTAACACCTCCGAAATGTAGAGAGAAGGGAGAGAGATGAAATGGGAGATTTAGAGAGAGTGATATTGCTATAAAATTGATAATAACTCAGCCCCTCTAGATATTTATATCTCCTTGGGGCGCAAAATGACTGAAACGCCCTGAGTCACTTAACGTACCCTTCCGACCTCCATTTTTTATTTTGAAAGTTCCTACGATCTCGAAATCACTTCTTTAGCACTCTAAATATTTCATTTGATTCATAACCAAAAATCATATTTTCTAAAAAAAAATTCGGATTCCAGGGCCCACTGGACCACGTCCCGGAGCCCCGTTGACCCAAAAAGTCAAACTTCTCCAAATATTCTCAAAAAATTTCAAAACCTTAATATCACTCCCCAAACATGTTTTCCATAATTAAAACATGCTAAACATCATTTAAAATGCAATTAGGGCAAAAATGATGCTTAAAATAGAAATTGGTCAAAATTGGACCTGGTCTCTATAGAATACCTAAGGGCAAAAGGTATTGGTTGATTGTTAGAGAACTAGGTTTCAATACCTGAGGGGCAAAGGGTATTGGTTGATTGTTAGAAAACTAGGTTTCAATAACTAAGGACAAATGGTATTGGTCGATTGTTGGAGAACTAGATATAAATAACTAGGGACGATGGGGTAAGAGTTGAATTATGTATTGATTCAAAAATGGCGTGTTGATTATGGATTATTGTCAGAACTAACCAAGTTTGAGCACCTTTGGATGGAGGGTGAGGTTCAAATCACGTGTTAGTGTGGGGATGTGTGTTGACCTATAGTTTATTAGAGAATTAGATTTAAACACCTTTGGACGAGGGATAAAGGTCACTTTACACATTAGTTCGGGGATATATGTTTAATTTTTGCTTGTTGAGGCGATGGTTAGGAAAATTTTATGTTTCATGTTTATCGAGTGAGTTGACACGGGATGTAAGTCTTTAAAGTTGGTTAATTATTGTATATTGTGATTAATCTCCCTTCCTTGTGATGTTTTTCCAAACATGACACCACGAGGAGGATGTGGAAAGAAGACAAGTTCTCCTCCACAAATGCCAATAAACGAAGCTCAGTTACTTAGGGATATGATGAATCTAACAGTTGGCTATGATTATCAGTGAAAGTGGCCAATATCAAGTTGGGGCTAGGGGTTCGAAGAGATTTTTTGGTGGGGTTGAGACTCATCTTGAGAGTTATCCAATTAAGAGGCACAGTCATTACCATTCATTCCTTTGTCTATAAAATCCACTTGGGATAGAGTGAGATGTTTTCAATGCCATCGTAGGGGGCACTACATATCAGAATGTCCACTACTACAGCCTGTGCCTGAGGAATACATGAGGAGGTGTTATAGGTGTGGTCAAATCGGTCATGTGGTGAAGGATTTATTATATAAGAAGGGTTGTACTTACAGTGTTGCAAGGTCACAATAGCATTATTCTTAGACTTCTGTGGTACAGTCAAGTTTTGGGGTTCCACAGTGACCTTAGCTTGTACCGTCAGTCCAAAGTTCGCAACCAGCGATGGGAGCGACTCCTAGTACTCCTACTCAATAGTCTAACTATCAGGAAATTGGTCAGCTAAGTCAAGGGATGCAGAGTCGTGTGCTTGTAGTCACACTAGCTGAGACTTCAGCAGGTCCATCTACGGTTCAAGGTATTGTAAAACCTAATACTTTTCTTTTTTACATACTAAATATGATTTAAGTATGATTATTTGCTTGAATGCGTGCCTTGTGAGTTACGAGATTTTTTGAGTTTTGAATTCGGTTGTGGAACCAGGATGAGTTAGGTGACTCGAGAAAGTTTTTATGGATTTTGTAAATTTCATATAAATATGTATATGAATTATTAAGGGTATAATATGTGGAGAGAAAAGAATGTTAGTGTGTTTTGTCTAAAGTTACATATCCTTTGTCTTTGCATTTATTTTGGGATTAGAGTATCAACCTTGGATAGAGCTTTAAGTATAGATACACCAGTTAGGGGTAAGATAACCCTAGGCATAGTTTGTTGAGCATGTGAGATAGAAATTGTAAATCGTAGATTGGTGTTTGATTTTGTTTTCCTCAATGTGATGACTTGATGTCCTTTATGGAATAAATTGGCTATCAACTTTTCGAGGCAACATCGATTGTTATCAGGTAAGAGTGTCGGTGTGGACACTGGAAGGGGATAATTTTTGTTTTGTGGGAGAACAGAGTGAAATCCATTCTTTGTCACTCTATAGATTGTGGGATCAAAGCGATTATAGCTTTTTCCTAGCTAGCCTTGTGACCGAATGAGAAGGGGGAAACTTTGAAATTTTTCCTGAAGTAGTTCGTGATTTCGTGGATGTATTTCTAAAGGAGCTAATACAATTACCTCCTAGGCGGGATGTAGAGTATGTTATTGATGTCATACCTAGTACAACGTCCATTTCTATGGCACCCGTATCGTATGACACCAGTAGAATTAAAAATGTTGAAGGAGCAATTAGAGGACCTGAGAGCGAAAGGTTTTATATGTCATAGTGTTTCACCTTAAGGAGCACCGGACTTATTTGTTAAGAAGAAGGATAGGTCACTACGGTTATGTATTAACTATCAGAAGCTAAATCGAGTAACGATTAAGAACAAATATCCTTTGCCAAAGATTGATAATTTTTTCGATCAATTCAAGGGAGCAAAGTGTTTCCCCAAAATTAACTTAATGTCGAGTATTATCAGTTGAGCGTCAAGGAGGAAGGTGTTTCTAAGATAGCTTTTCGTACATGGTATGGTCATTACGAGTTCCTTATAATGCCTTTTGGACTAACAAACACACCGGTGGCATTTGTGGATTTAATGAACCGGGTGTTTAGTGCATTCCTTGAAAAGTACGTCGTGGTGTTCGTTGATGACATTCTTGTGTATTCTTCATCAAGGGAGGAACATGAGAACCACTTGAGAATGGTGTTTCAAATTCTAAGGGAGAATTGGTTGTATGCCAAGTATGAGAAATGCGAGTTTTGACTACAAGAGGTGAAGTTTCTTGGACATGTGGTTTCAAGAGGAGGAGTTTCTGTGGATCCTTCCAAGATTGAGACCGTAATGGATTGGGAACGTCCGAAGAATATGTTTGGAATTTGAAACTTCTTGGGGTTAGCTGGCTATTAGCGGAGATTTGTGAAGAATTTCTCTTGGTTAGCGGCACCTATAACACAACTCACCCATAAGGGAGTCAAGTTTGTGTGGAATGAAGCGTGTGAGCTTACTTTTTAGAAATTGAAGAAGAGGTTGACTACCGATTCAGTTTTAGTGATTCCAAAATGTGAATTAGGTTATATAATGCATTGTGATGCTTCGCATGATGGATTGGGTTGCGTGTTGATGCAAATGGAGAGGGTTATTGCTTATAGGTCTCGACAATTAAAGACTCACGAGCAAAACTATTCTAATCATGACTTGGATTTGGCGGCAATTTTCTTTGCTTTGAAAGGATGGAGACACTACCTGTACGAAAAATTTTTTGAAGTATTTTTCGATTACAAGAGTCTCAAATATCTTCTCTCAAGAGTATTTGAACTCTAGGCAACAAATATGGGTAGAGTACATGGAGGATTATGATTTTGATCTTCAATATCACCTGGGGAAGACTAATATAGCAGTCGATGCCTTGAGTAAAAAAAATAAAAAAATCACAGGGGATGTTGGCTATCATTGCTATTCGAGAATGGAAAATGATGGAGGACATATCGGATTTGGACTTGTACTTCAGTGACGATAGTGAACCAACTACCTTGTTTAGTCTTGTTACCCAACCAAGCATAGTTAATAGGGTAATTGAGCTGCAAAAGCAGAATGAGGAAATGAAGGTTATTCACTCTCGGATTTCGAGTGGTGAGGTTGTGGGAAATTAGAACCTTTGAAATTTTGGAATGCATTGGTGAGGTAGCTTATTGGTTAGCGTTACCACCACAGTTGGAGGGGGTTCATAATGTCATTCATGTTTTTATATTGAGGAAAAATGAACCGGATCTGTCACATGTTTTGGGTTGGACGGATATTGATGTTGGAAAAGATGTGTCGTATGAGGAACAACTTGTTAAAATTCTTGACACTAGAGATCAAATGTTGAGGGGCTAGACCATTCATTTGGTCAAGGTTTCATAGATGCACCATGAATTAGAAGATGCTGCTTGGGAACGGGAACAAGGAGTTCACTCCAAGTACCCGGGCTTGTTTGTTCACAAGGTATGCCCGATTTCGGGGACGAAATCTCCTAAGGTGGGGAGGTTGTAGAGATCCGAATTTTTTTTCTTTTATTTATTTATTTTTTGAAATAGGATTATAAATTGATTTGCATATGTTTTAAATGTAATTTACTTATGTGGGGACTTATTTAGAGGTCCGGAAAGTTTTGTGAGCCACTTGGCTCATTTTAAAATTTTAGGTTGTCGGGACCCGGGACTGGGATTGGGTGGGCCTGAAAATCCAGATATTTTTTTTAAAAAATATTATTTTTGGTTATAGACCAATTAGAATATTAAGATAGACATAGAGTTGATTTCAAGGCCATAGCTACATTTGGATTTGAAAACGGAGTTTGGGAAGGTACGTTAAGTGATTAGGGGCGATTTGGTCATTTTACGGCCAAGGGCTTATAAATATTTGGGAGACAGATATTTATAGCAAATTTCTCTCTCTAAAATTCTGTAAATCTCTCCTCTCTTCCCACACAAGCCCTCATGATTCTCTCTAAGATTCTGAGCCCTTAAGGCTTGATTCAGAAGGTGCCAGTGAAGGAAAGTTCGTTCTACGTGGTGAGGGCGTCATTTTGAATTGAACAAAGCTAGGTTTGGGTGGATTTGGATTTGGTGGATTTGAAGTCTAGCTTGAGTTTTCATCTCTTGAGGTAGGTGACTCATGGCTAAGTGTATCAATTAAATTACCACTTCGCAATAGAACGAATTCTTTGTAGAATAGGGCTATCGAAAGGGGTGTCAAACCTCTGGGACTGTGGTCTGACTGAGTTGGGTGTCCGAAATTAATTCTAATTAGATTTAAGAGAAAAGAATGCTAATTTTTATATTCTAATTCAACAAATAAAATAATTAAATAAATGCAAAAGAACTATAGAGTGTAGAAAGTATGAGATAAATTTAGGATTATTGACTTTACCACTAACTTCAGAATCAATGGCCAATTGAACTAACTGTGGGGAATTATACCATGCATAAGTGGTGTCAGTGGCTACAAGCTCACCTCCATCCGTTAAGAAGATAACATATGATTAAGGCTAAGTCATGGACTATCTTCGATTGGCATGGGCCATCTACCTAACTACGCTACTCTAGGGTGCAATATGATCCATCTTATCTAGGCATAATCCATCAAAACTTTTAATGATATATTCAATGATTACCATTGTATAATAATCACTCTTATAATCACAGAAAACAAGAGAGATTGAGTTCAATAACAATAATAAAGTATTTAAGACAAGATAAGAAATCATTGAAACTGAATTTGTAAGACTTTTATTGCTTAATTCTATAAGAAGAATCCTCTAAATTACACAATCTATGCATGACTACAAAAATTTCTAATAATTAGAACAATCAAACCATTGATTCTTAGTTAGGGCTACATCAAAACCCTAGTGGATGAACTAGTTGCTTATGGTGCAAGTTGCTATTCAAAAGTCTCCTCAATACAGCCCCCAATGTGTCACATTAAACCCCAAGAAAATATGAAGTGTCCCCACCTAATTAGGAGACAATTAGGGTTTTCCCGTAGGCCCTAATCAGGTGGGTTTTCCTACTAACTTTCAGCCTAAAGTTTGACCCACTAGAAGTCCGATTAACGAAATTTACATGAAATACAAAAGTGTCCATAATTGAATTTGGTTCAACCCACTTGCGAATTAGGCCAATTTGACACTCAAAAATAAGAGTTATGGGCTATTTTCCAAAATAGTATTAAAACTGTATTATGTGCAGAATTGGATTTTAGCCCGAAATACCCTTAAGCAGTTATAATTCTCTTGGACCTCTTCCTTAGGCTATTTTGAGTTGATACATAGAGTTAAATTGATCCACTTGATGTAGGCTTCATATAACCTTCTTGGATATCATCTTTAAAAGCTCAAAATCATGGTTTTAACTGAAATAATCATTAAGGCCCTGAAAATACATAAAACACCAAAACGAAATAAAATCAAAAATAGACTATTTCTAAGAGAATAAAATATGCAAATTAAGAGGTTAGAATGCGTAACATTCAACGCCGATCACACCCCAAAACTTACATATTGAAAGTCTCTTAGCAATAGAATAAAATAAAACTAAAACAAAGAAAACTAACTAAACACTAACTAAAGTACCCAACTCCTCTTTCATCAGAGAAGCAATTGCATTTAGCATATGCAACAAGACTTTGAACCCCTAGGTTACCCCTAGTGGATGAGTTATAGTCTAGTGAGGGTTTCCAGAAATATTACCCATAAACATTCAAAATTTCTGCTTAAATATTAATCAAGAAAGAAGATTACAATAGATAGTTATAGACTTGCATTCAAGAATAATTTCAAATATTCAAATTCCATAATTCAAAGCAATGGTCCCCATGCATAATTCCCATCAACACATCTCAAAGTAGCCAGTCCTGATTCCCTCATGAAAAGTAAACTAGCAATCATCTCATGTGGCATAACCTAGCCCCAAATATATTAAGTCACATACCCCTTCAACTCACTAGCTCCCTTTATTGAACTCATACTTCCAAACATGAATACATGACTTTCTTTCTTTTTTTTCTTTTTTTTTCATTGATTTATTGGTTGTGCAATGTCTTGGTCTATTAAGCTCTCTGGAAGATCTATGTAGCAAGCTTTCAGTTAGTGACTCCCAAACCAGATGGCTTTAGGGCACTAGGTGTTAAGACACCCCAAAGAACCTAATAACTCAAATCAGTCAGGCTACAAACCAAGACAACCAATGCTTATCTTTTCTCACCCTTCACTTTTTGAGGCGAACACTCAATGCTTACTAAAGCAAGAGGCCCGTTTACTTCGTGAAAAAGGATCAAATTGATTTGCTATTAATCACATATATATTTTTTTTCTTCTTTTTTTTCATTGAAGTCAAGTAAAATAAATCATCGGTACTCATTCTCAAGGGATACTAATTACTATCAAGTATATGTAACTCAACAACTCAGAGCCAAAGTTTATACCCCACAAGATTATGTTAGTGTGCCTATGCATATGAGGAAACTAAAACCAATCACACTAAAACATATCGATGCAAATAATGATTAAAACCACTAGATTCAAACCACAGTTTTCAAAAATTTAAACATACCCAAGAATTGTAATTCAAGCAACTACATAAAGTACTAATCCCTTGAATAATGTAAAAACATCCTATCTAAAAACAAAACAAAAGAAAATAACAAAAAAACTATGAAAACAAAATAAACAACAAGTTCTAAAATAAGAAGAATTTCGTAAAAATTTTCCCCCATTGAAATAAAGCATATAAAAAGGCATCGCCTCACCCCAAACTTAAATTGTACATTGTCCTCAATGTACACCCAATAAAAGTATAAAGAATGGTTAGAACGATATTACCATGACCATGGAGTAGTGGCAAGAAAATAGCATAAATCAGTAGCATCAAGGCAATGAAGCCATTCCCCCAAACTTGGATGTTACAACCTGTCAAAATAAACCACTACACCCCAACGACCAAGTGAAATAATATGGTTGAAAATAAACATGAAATAGAAAAAGTAAAACAATTTTTTTTTTAAATTGAATATATAAAAATATGAAAAATTAAATAAAGAAAAGAAAAAATAAAAATAAAACTAAAAATACAAAAGATTGTAACCACCAGAAAATTAAGGAGAAGGTGGTGCCGGAGCATTTGGGTCAAGGCCAGCCTGTCGCATCAAGGTACGCAACATCATCCTCATCTCCCTCCGATCTTGCCGAGTCTCTCTGTATTGATCTGCCAACTCTGTTCGTAAAGCTCCAAAATGCCCGGACACCTCTGTCTATAAGGCACCAAATTGGGTAGTCAAACCAGCAATCTAATTCTCTAGATGGCTATAAGTGTGGCCTCCACCCCACGCATACACTTCATCCTCCTCAGCTTCTACCTCTTCGGGCTCTTCCACCACTACTGGTGGTGCTACAATAGTTTTCCCTCCTTGGGTTGGTCGAGCTATCTCACCTGGCGTAACAATGACTCTTTAATGCATATGTGAATGACTCATGTTCCAGTAATGTGTGCCATAATGAATGTTTCTCAGAAAAGTAAGCTCAGTCTCATTGACCTCATACCCTTGTGCAGATAACAACTAGTAAATAAGAGTAGGGAATGGAAATTCCCAGTCTCTTGCATTCTCTAGTGTCTTGGCCACGACTTTTGAATAGAATTTTTTAACTTGGCGCCAAATAATCTATGAAAACGACAACCAGTGCCCAAAATGGATAGCATATAAGGCTCTGAGGAACTCTTGATGTCTTTTAGTCTTGTGCCCAATTGGGCACACATTCTTGTATAGCACGACTTCAAGGAACCATAAGTGATTGGGTATGGAGGATTTAGAAGCAGGATTATGCTTTGGCCTAAAAAACTGGCTAGCACACAATCGTGCAACCAAGTTACCCACTGAAAGATCATCGGGTAAAAGAGTGTAGATGTCTGTCAAGTCAACTGGACATTCATGACGGCAGCCCATGGCAATAGCGATGGTGGACATAGCAACATGGACTGGCATCCCATCCACCAAAGAAATAAGCACTCTCTACTCGTCAAGTTTTGGCATCAAGTTCTAGTAAAAGACCTTGACAAGCCTCGGGTAAATGGTGGTGAATGATGGAGCAAAAATTAAAACTGCCCGGTGACGACGGATGTCGACACTACTCCATTATGTTTCAGGAAACATCGCATAGAGCTCCACTATATCAAAAGATGTTTCAAAATTTAAAGCTCTCGGGTGCTATCTTTCATGGACCCGCTCTCATTGTGACATAGGAGCAGTTGGTGCCCGAACATGTCGTGCTCGATAAGGATTACGCGAGCTTGTCGCTCCTTGGGTGTTGGCTCTCTTTGGTGCCATATGAGCTTAAAAAGTTTGGTTGAAGAATTAAAGCAAACACTTGGTATATGAAAATCGATAACCACCTTCAACCTCTTCTTTTGGGATCTTCTTCGCCCAAAATCAAATAATTCAACCCACAATTTACTCCCCAAACTTGGTCTTCAAAAGCCCTTAAAGAGATCCACTTAATTTTGAGAAAATAAAACACAACTTTTCTTGATGAAGAACTTTGAAAAAGTAGGAGGTTTAATTAAGGAATTGAGATAAACAAGTTAGAATTGATGTTGCTGATGAGACGATCTCTTGTATTGGATTCACCAAATTGACAAATTGGAATCCCAGTTGATGTATGAGAGTCAATGGAGAGCACTAGGCCTTGTAAAATTTGAGTGGGAGCAACTAGGCTTGAAGAGCCCTTTATATAGGCATTTAGATTTTTGGATCAACCCTTATTGGGCCCAGGCGATCGATCCCCCTCATGGCTGGGTAATCGATTGCCCAACTGATGGTTTTTTTCATAAAATTCCTCTTGGGCGCAAAGAGGCGATCGGTCGCCCATCTTGATGGTCCTTAGGCATCAATCACCCAAGGTCGACTGAATGGAGTAAAATTGAGCTAGTGATTGCCCAAGGTCGACCGAGATATCTCTTTTTCACCCGTTTTGAGTTCAAATACCCTGACACACCTCCCGGCATCCCTCGGAAGCAACTAAAACATCAAAGACTTAAAGAAAATACATTAAAACATACCTAAAATTGAAATACAATCAAGAAAATATGTACTAAAAACTTGAAAGAAAGAAAAACTAAAGAAATTAAGGGTTAGAAATATAAAATACCCTACAGTTAACGTCTGTAGGCGACGTTCATCACCCGAGAGGATTAAGTAAGATAAGCGGGATCCGTCAAGTCGACAGACTCCATGTCTCCAATTGGCACAATCTCCTCTACACAATGCTTCGGATAGCACGGTAGCAACCCTTTGAATATTCCAAACAATTGTTTATCCAAAAATGATTCACGAATAGGTAATGCATCGAGCGTGGAGTCCACTAGAATTTGAGATAAATAGTCGGCCACCACATTCTCTGTCCCTTTTTTTATCTTTTATTTCTAAATTAAATTCTTGCAATAATAAAATCCATCGAATAAGACGTGGCTTGGTTTCCTTCTTTGCTAGCATGTGCCTCAATGCAGCATGATCAGAGTAGACAACCACCTTGGACCCCAACAGATTGAAATAGAATTTGTCCAAGGCAAATACGACTGCTAGAAGCTCCTTCTCTATAGTTGTATAGTTAAGTTGAGCATTAAAAAGAGTCTTACTAGCATAGTAGATGACATAAGGGCGTTTGTACTCCCATTGTCCCAGAATAGCTCCTACTGCATAGTCAGAAATATCACACATGATTTCAAATGACATTGACCATTTAGGAGATTGCATGATTGGTGTAGATGACAGCAAAGACCGAAGCTTCTCGAAGGCTTGCAAACAATCATCCTCAAAGGAGAATGTCGCATCCTTAGTCAAGAGATGACACAAGGGTCAAGAAATTTTACTGAAGTCCTTGATGAATCTTCTATAGAACCCAGCATGGCCTAAGAAAGAACGGACTTGCCTTACTGTAGTCGAAGGGGGTAAAGTAGAAATCAAATCAATCTTTGCTTTATCAACTTCAATACCCCTCTTTGAAATGACATGCCCTAATACTATACCTTCCTTCACTATGAAATGACTTTTCCCCCAACTAAGGATCAAATTTTGATCTCGGCATCTCTAAAGCACAAGTGATAAATTTCTCAAACAGTCATCAAAAGATAACCCAAAAATAGAGAAGTCATCTATGAAGACCTCCAAGAAATTTTCCACCATGTCGAAGAATATGGCCATCATACACCTCTAAAACGTTGTCGGAGCATTACATAACCCAAAAGGCATGCGCCGATAAGCAAAAGTGCCAAACGGACATGTAAAAGTGGTTTTCTCTTGATCTTCTGGATCTATGGCTACTTGGTTATAACCAGAGTAGCCATCCAGAAAGCAATAATAGCTCTAACCCGCCAACCTCTTGAGAATTTGATCAATGAAAGGAATAGGGAAGTGATCTTTTACTATCATGGAGTTAAGCTTTCTGTAATCAATACAAACATGCCAACATGTGGCAGTGCGTTGCGAAATGAACTCCCCATAGAATTTGGAACAATAGTAAGGCCAGATTTCTTAGAAACAACTTGAGGCGGGTTTACCCATGTGTTGTCAAAAATAGGGTAAATGATGCCTACATCGAGCAATTTGATCACCTCTTTCTTTACCACCTCTTTCATGTTAGGATTCAATCACCTCTATGCTTCTCTAGACAGCTTTCTTCCTTCTTCTAAGTGAATTTTATGCTTGCAAATAGAAGGATCAATACCCTTGAGATCAGCTACACTTCACCCAATTGCTTCACGATGTCAATACAAGACCTTTACTAAGCTTGCTTCTTGAGTATCTATGAAATCAGAAGCAATGATAATTATAAGAGTTTTATTGACCCCCAAAACCACATATTTTAACTTATCAGGCAAGGGCTTCAGCTCTAGTTATGGAAGGGACTCCAGTGAAGGCACTAGAGGAGGGCTAGAAAGGAAAGGCAGTGGCTCAACTGGAATTCTCCAAGGTGGAGTATTCTGAATGGTTGCAACTTCCAACTTAGGATTTGCCTCTTCACTTAGTTCTTCAATATTGAACGCTTCATAGCCAACGAGAGATCTACAAACCTCCAAGGAGTCATGAGATAAAGATGATGACGTAAATTCCTCCACACAGTCTTCAATAACATCCATGCAGTAAACATCACTTTGATCTGGAGTGTGTTGGATAGCATTGAAAATATTAAACTTGACCTTCATGTTGCCAAATGAGATGTCCTTGATCTCTTACCTATAGTTTATGTAAGCATCTGTTGTAGCTAAGAAAGGTTGACCAAGGATGACTGGAATGTGCCTTCTTGGATTGTGTACTAGCTTAGTGTCTAACACAATGAAATCAACTGGAAAGTAAAACTTATCCACTTTGATGAGCACATCTTCAACAATACCTTGTGGTTGCTTAGTTGATCTGTCTGCAAACTGTAACACCATTGAGGTAGGCTTCAATTCTCCCAAGCCCAATTGTAAGTAGACTAAATAAAGCAGCAAGTTCACACTTGCGTCCAAATTAAGAAGAGCTTTGTCCATATGGTGCTCCCCAATGATGTATGAGATTGTTAGGGCACCAGGATCTTTGTACTTAGGAGGAGTGCAATGCTGAATTATAGAACTCACTTGTTATGGCAGCATTATCTTCTTTGGTATATGATTTTTGGAACGCCTTTTTTTGAGTGCACAAGTCCTTTAAAATTTCGCATAAAGAGGAATCTGTTTAATAGTATCAAGGAGTGGTAGATTAATTTTCATTTATCGAAACACCTCCATCATGTCATGCAACTTATCCCCTTATTTCTCCAACTTGGATGCTTGTAGAAAACGTTGTGGGAAGGGAGCCTTGGGCTCATATGAATTTTTAGCACTTAGACTTATGATCACTTCTTCTTCTTCTTTCTTCTCTCCCACCTTATTATCAATTATTTTTCCACTTCTCAAAGTGGTGATGGCTTGAACTTGCTCATGATGTGGATTGCTTGAAGAAACATACATCCCTCTAGGATTTACAACTGGTTAACTTGGAAGCTTTCCTTCTTCTCTTCTACGCAAGGCATTGGCAAGTTGTCTAAACTAAGATTTAAGTTTGGCAATAAACTGAGAATGAGAATGAACTAGTTGAGCTATTGTTTGCACTAAATCGACAATAGAGTTGAGCTTCTCAAGTTTGGAATCAATCTTGTCAAGTCTTGCAAGGGCACTTATTATTTGCTCTTCAAAGGCAGAATTTTTCTATGGCATAGGAACTTGTGCTTGATATGGCTATTGAGGTATATAGTTCCTAGGCTGATATGTAGGTTGCATTACTGCCCCTTGGTTACTATAAGAAAAACTAGGATAATTCCTCCATATCGGATTGTAAGTATTACCACGTGGAGGATTCATTAAACCAATGAATGTAGCTTGGACTTGCTCTTGTTGAAGATCAAAAAATTATCCAACAGAGGGACAATTATTTACATTATGCATAGGACTAGTGCAAAAGTCACAAGGGCCTAGCAATGAAGAATTTGCAGCAGAAGGAGCTTGATTGGCTGCCATAACCAATGCTACCTTTTGTGCAATCAAGTCAATGTCGGTTGGCATAACATCTGTAGCACCAACCTCAAAAATCACATCAGTTTTCCTTGTAATGGTTGGTCTGCCAGAACGAGTAGATGACACATGTTGTAGAGAATTGTCACTCAGATTTTTAAATAAGGTGCACGCCTCTTCTTCACTCTTCAACATGAAAGTACCTCCACAGGATGCATCGACCATCTGTATGTTTTCTTCTATCAGCCCTTCATTAAAACTCTGCACAAGTTACCACTTAAGAATCTAATGATGAGGACACTTCCTAAGAAGGTCCTTGAGTCTTTCCCATGTCTAATAGAATTGTTCTCCCTCATATTGGGAGAAACTAGTGATAACACTTCTGAATTGATTGGTCTTCCCTATCAAAAAATATTTCTTCAAGAACTCATGTTGCATCTGAGTCTAGGTCATGATAGAGCCCATCGGTAGAGAATTGAAACAATACTTGGCTTTGTCCTTCAAGGAAAATAAAAAAAGTCTTATTTTGAAAGCATCTTCAAGAAGTTGTGAATTTTTGTAGTTGAGCACACTGCTATGAACTCATCTAGGTGTTTGTAAGGGTCTTCTTGAGTTAGCCCAAAATAGGATGGAAGCATTTGAATAACGCTGGACTTGATCTCATAATTCTGTGTTGTGACATTAGTGATTGGCGTTGAATATTGAGCATTCTAGTCTCTTAACTTGCATATATTATTCTCTTAGTGAAAGATTATTTTGTGATTTTATTTCATTTTAGTGTTTTCTATATTTTTAGGGCCTTAATGATTATTTCAGTTAAAACCATGATTTTGGATTTTTAAAGATGATATGCAACAGGGTTAGATGAAGCCTACATTAAAGGGATCCATTCAACTCCATATTTTAATACAAATCAGCCCATGGAAGAGGTCCAAGAGAATTACAGCTGCTTAAGAAGGTTATCGGCCTAAAGCCCAAATCTGTGCTTAATACAGTCTTAATCCCATTTTGGAAAACGAACCAGAAGTATTATTTTTGAGTCTCAAATCAACTTAATTTCTAATCGAGTTGAACAAAATTTGATTCTGCACACTTTTGATTTCACGAAAATTCTGTGAATCGGACTTCTAGTGGATCAAAAGTTGGGCCAAATGTCAGCAAAAAAAATCCACCTGATTAGTGTTGCGGGAAAATCTAATTAATTCCTAATTGGATTAGGACTTTGGGGTATTCTCTTGGTGCATAAAGTGGAGAATTAAAGGCTCTTTTTAGAGTCTTAGAGAGCTTAGAGAGCCTTTAGACAGAATTGAAGACATACTTTGCAGAGCTTTCGAGTGGAGAATCATTGGAGAACGAAGTCTTATGTATAATTCATGAAGATGATGCCTTCTTCCTCAACCGTTGAAGCTTCTTCTTCTACCATGAGCGGCTAGTTCATCCACTAGGGTTTTGATCTAGCCCTAACAAAGCATCAATGGTTTGATTGTTTTAATTATTAGGACTTTTATATTCATACATAGATTGTGTAATTTAGAGGATTCTTATTATAGAATTGAGCAATAAAAGTCTTATAAAATCAGTTTCAATGATTTCTTATCTTGTCTTAGATATTTAGTTATCGTTATTGAACTCAATCTCTCTTATTTTCTGTGATCATGAGAGCGATTATTACACAATGGTAATCACTGAATATATCATTATACGCTTTGATGGAATATGCCTAGAGAAGATGGACCATACTGCACCCTAGAGTAAAGTAGTTAGGCAGATGACCCATGCCAATTGAAGATAGTCCATGACTTAGCTTTAATCATATGTTATCTTCTTGACGGATGAAAGTGAGCTTGTAGCCACCGACACCACTTATGCATGATGTAATTCTCCATAGTTAATTCAATTAACCATTGAATGTGGAGTTAGTGGTGAAGTCAATTACCCTAGATTTATCTCATATTATCTTCACTCTCTATTTTCTTTGTTTTATTTTATTTTATTTTTAATTAGTTTAAATATAAAAATCAAATTTTTGCTCTTTCTAAATTTAACTGAAATTAATTTTGTATTCCAACTCATTCAGACCATAATCCCTGAGGTTCGACACCCCTTTCGATAGCCCTATTTTGCAAAGAATTCGTTCTATTGCGAAGTGTGGTAATTTTAATTGAGACGCACTCACACACGAATCAATTTTTGGCACCGTTGTTGGGGATTATCTATTTGATTGATTGGATTTTACAGAATTAATTTTAATTAGATTTTTAGTTTAGGAAATTTTTATATTTTGTTTTTAATTTTGTTTTTGTTTTCTTTTCAGGTACTTTTCGTTAATATATGCAAGGTCGTCGTTCTGTGGCTGATCCTTTGATACATCTTGATCCTAAGCCTAAACGTACTCTCAGACAACAGAGGAACATCCCTGTTGATACCATTGTGCAAGGGGAAGAATTCATTGAAGACATGGCAGAAGAAAGGAATAACAACCTTGTTCCTAATGCAGTTGGAGAAAGGGCTAGATTGCTCAAGAATTACTATGTTCCTGAGACATACACTTCACCAGTCGATTTTCAACTGCCTAATGTCACAGCACAGAATTATGAGATTGAGTCCAGCATTATTCAGATGCTACCATCCTATTTTGGGCTAACTCAAGAGCACCCTTACAAGCATCTAGATGAATTCATTAAAGTGTGCTCAACTACTAAAATTTACAACTTCTTTGAAGATGCTTTCAGAATGAGACTTTTTCCATTCTCCCTGAAAGATAAAGCAAAGTATTGGTTCAATTCTCTACCGGCAAATTCTATCACGACTTGGACTCAAATGCAACAAGAGTTCCTTAAAAAGTATTTTCCGATAGGGAAGACCAATCAGTTCAGACGTGTTATCACTGGTTTCTCCCAATATGAGAGGGAACAATTTTATGAGACATGGAAAAGATTCAAGGACCTTCTTAGGAAGTGTCCTCATCATCAAATTCCTAAGTGGAAACTAGTACAGAGTTTTCATAAAGGGCTGACAGAAGCCAACAGACAGATGGTTTATGCGTCTTGTGGAGGTATTTTTATGTTGAAGAGTGAAGAAGAGGCATGGACCTTATTTGAAAATCTTAGTGACAACTCTCTACAACATGTATCCTCTACTCGTTCTAGCAGACCTACCACTACAAGGAAGACTGATGGAATTTTTGAGTTTGGTGCTTCAAAAGCTATGCCAACTGACATTGACTTAATTGCACAGAAGGTAGCAGCAATTATGGCTGCCAATCAAGCTCCTTCTACTTCAAATTCTTCATTGCTAGGCCCTTATGAATTTTTCTCTAGTCCTATGCATAATGTGAACAATTGTCCTTCAATTGGGCAATTTTCTGATGTTCAACATGAGCAAGTCCAAGCTGCATTCACTGGACCAACGAATCCTCCACGAGGTAATACTTACAATCCTACATGGATGAATCATCCTGATTTTTCTCACAGTAACCAAGGGGCAGCAATGCAACCATCATATCAACCTAGGAATTTTGTACCTCAACAGCAAGATCAAACACAAGTTCCTATGGCACAAAGAATTTCTGCTATTAAAGACAAGCTAACACTCACCTTAGCAAAATTTGATAAACTCGATTCCATTATAGAGATAGTTCAAGCTACTGTAGCAACAGTACAATCTACAGTTCAGCTAGTACACTCTCATTCTCAATCTATTGCCAAACTGGAATCTCAATTTGGACAGCTTGCTAATTCATTGAGTAGAAGAGAAGAAGGGAAGCTCCCTAGTCAACCAGTTGCTAATCCAAGAGGGATGCAAGCTTCCACAAGCAACCCACACCATGAGCAGGTTCAAGCTATTACCACTTTGAGGAGTGAGAAAATAATTGATAATAAGGTGGGGGAAAAGAAAGAAGAAGAAAAAGTGACCACAAGTCCAAGTGCTGAAAATTCTTATGAGCCCAAGGCTCCTTTCCCATAACGTTTCCTTGAAGCATCTTAATTGGGGAAGCAAGGGGACAAGCTGCATGACATGATGGAAGTATTTTGACAAGTGAAGATTAATTTGCCACTCCTTGATGCCATCAAGTAAATTCCTCCTTATGCTAAATTTTTGAAGGACTTGTGCACTCAAAAGAGGCGTTCTAAAAGTCATGTGCCAAAGAAAGTGATGCTGCCACAACAAGTGAGTTCTATAATTCAGTAGTGCACTCCTCCCAAGTACAAAGATCCTGGTGCTCCAACTATCTCATGCATCATTGGGGAGCACCATGTGGATAAAGCTCTTCTTGATTTGGGTGCAAGTGTGAATTTGCTACCCTATTCAGTTTACTTACAATTGGGCTTGGGAGAATTGAAACCTACCTCGGTGGTGTTGCAATTTACAGACAGATCAACAAAGCAACCTCGTGGGATCATTGAAGATGTGCTCATTAAAGTGGACAAGTTCTACTTTTCAGTTGATTTTTTTGTACTTGATATTGAGCCAGTTCACAACCCAATGAGGCACATTCCAGTTTTCCTTTGTCGACCTTTCTTGGCTACTGCTGATGTTTGCATAAATTGTAGGTCAGGGATTATGGATATTTCATTTGGTAACATGAATGTCAAGCTTAATGTTTTCAATGCTATCCATCACTCTCCAGACCAGAGTGATGTGTTCTTCATGGATCATATTGATGAATGTGTAGAGGAATTTGTTTCATCCTCTATATCTTGAAACTCCGTGGAGGTATGTAAGTCTCTTTGTGATTATGAGACAATTTATGAAGAAGAGTTGTGCGAAGAGGTAAATTCTATGCTGGAAGTGGATGCTATTCAGAATACTCCACTGTGGAGAATTTCAGTCGAGCCACTCCCTTCTCTCTCTAGCACTCCCCAAGTGCCTTCATTAGAGTTCCCTCGGCAATTAGAGTTGAAGCCTTTGCCTGACAAGTTGAAGTATGTATTTTTGGGGGCACATAATACTCTTCCTATTATCATTGCCTCTGATTTGACATAAACTCAAGAGAAGTGCTTATTAGAGGTCTTATATTAACATCGTAAAGTAATCGGGTGGAGTGTAGCTGATCTTAAGGGTATTGATCCTTCAATTTGCATACACAAAATCCATCTGGAAGAATGATGTAAGCCGTCTAGAGAGGCACAAAGGTAACTGAATCCCAACATGAAGGAGGTAGTGAAGAAAGAGGTTGTCAAGTTACTTGATGCAGGTATAATTTATTCGATTTCTGACAGCACATAGGTGAGTCCAACGCAAGTTGTTCCTAAGAAGTCTGGTCTTACTATTGTTCCCAACTCTGTGGGAGAGCTTGTTCAACAACGTACTACCATAGGTTGGCGTGTTTGCATTGACTACAGGAAGCTCAACTCTATGACAAGGAAAGATCACTTCCCTCTCCCATTCATTGATCAAATACTTGAAAGGTTAGCTGGTCAGAGCTATTATTGCTTTTTGGATGGTTACTCTGGTTATAACCAAGTGGCTATGGATCCAGAAGATCAAGAAAAGACTACTTTCACATGTCCCTTTGGTGCTTTTGTTTATCGTCGTATGCCATTTGGGTTATGTAATGCTCCGGTGACATTCCAGAGGTGTATGATGGCCATCTTTTTTGACATGGTGGAAAAATTCTTGGAGGTATTCATGGATGACTTCTCTGTTTTTGGATCATCCTTTGAAGACTGTCTGAGCAATTTATCACTTGTATTTCAAAGGTGCCAAAAATTAAATTTGGTACTTAGTTGGGAGAAGAGCCATTTCATGGTGAAGGAGGGTATTGTGTTAGGGCATATTGTTTTAGAGAGAGGCATTGAAGTTGATAAAGCAAAGATCGACCTGATTGCTACTCTGCCTCCTCCAACTTCGGTGAAGCAAGTTCTTTCTTTCTTAGGCCATGCTGGGTTCTATAGACGATTCATCAAGGACTTCAGTAAAATTGCTCGGCCTTTGTGCCACTTGTTATCTAAAGATGTTCCCTTTTCCTTTGATGAAGAGTGTGTGCAAGCTTTTGAAAAGCTTCGGTCTTTATTATCTTCTGCACCGATCATGTAATCTCTGAAATGGGCTCTACCTTTTGAAATCATGTGTGATGCTTCTGATTATACAGTAGGAGCAGTGTTGGGACAAAGAGAAGAGAAACGATCATATGTCATCTATTACGCTAGTAAGACTCTCTCTGATGCCCAACTTAATTATACAACCACAGAGAAAGATCTTCTAGTTGTAGTATTTGCCCTGGACAAGTTTCATTCCTATTTATTGGGGTCCAAGGTGGTTATCTACTCTGATCATGCGGCATTGAGACACTTATTGGCCAAGAAAGAAACCAAACCGCGCCTTATTCGATGGATTTTATTGTTACAAGAATTCAATTTGGAGATCAAAGATAAGAAGGGGACAGAGAATATAGTTGCGGATCATTTATCCCAGATTGTGTCTGAGCCTGTGTTCGATGCATTACCTATTGGTGACTCATTTCCAGATGAACAATTGTTTGAAATTTTTGATGAAAAAGTTAATGGACAAAGGTTGAAGCATTGTGTAGAAGGATTTGTGCCAACAAGAGATGTGGAGTCTGTTGACTTGACGGATCCCATCTATCCGACTTAATCCCTTCGGAGAGTTGATCGTCGCCTACGGACGTTAAATTGTAGGATTTGTATATATTTCTATCCTTTGATATTTTTAATTTTCTTTGATTTTAATTTTTAGTTTAAGTTTACTTAATTTTTCTTTCAATTCTAATTGTGTTTTGATGTGTTTTCTTTGAGTTTTTGATGTATAAGTTGCTTTTGGAGGATGCCAAGAGGTGTACCGAGATCTTTGGACTCAAGACAGGTGAAAAAATGAGCTCTCGGTCAACCTTGGGCGATAGAGACTCCAAAAATACACGTTTCGGTCGAGCTTGGGTGATGGAGGCTCAAACAGGCATCAATAGGGGGGATCGATCGCCCAGTGAAGAAAAGTGGCTGGCTGAAATTTTTGCTTTATATATAGCCCCGCTCTCTCATCTACTTGCTACTACTTGTTTATTTGAAGACTTTGTGATCCAATTTGACTTCTACATCAATCGAGAATATATTTTCTTTAATTGGTGATTCTCATACAAGTATTAATCAGTGATCATCATCAACATCAACATCAAAACCAGATTGATCATCACTAGTTCTCAAGAAAACTCTTACTTTCTCAAGTTCTTCATCAAAGTAAGTAGAGTTTTTATTTTGCAAAATTGTGTCAATCTTTTTGAGGGCTTTTGAAGACCAAGTTTGGGGGACATAATTGGTGGTGTGAATTATTCAATTTGGGGTAAAAAAATTACCGAAAGAAGAGGTTGAAGGAGAAACTTTTATTGTACACACCAAGTGTTTGATTTAATTCCTCAACCAAGCTTTTTCTATTTCTATGGCACCAAAGAGAGCAAGTCACCAAGGTGCTTCAAGCTCATGCAATCCTCGCCGAGCACGACATGATCCAACACCCGTTTCCTCAAGATCTCGCCGAGATAGAATTCATGAGAGATAGAATCCAAGAGCCTTGAATTTTGAAGCGACGTTCGACATCGCTGAACTATATGCCATGTTTCCCGAGACACGATGGGGAATTTCTGACATCCATCGTCGTCAGTCGTCATCAATTTTTGTTCCATTATCTACTACTATATACCCGAGGCTCGTCAAGGTCTTTTATCAGAACTTAATGCCAAAACCTGATGAGCGGGGTGTGCTTATTTCTTCGGTGGATGGAACACGAGTTCAGGTTGATATGTCTTCGATTGCTATTGCCATAGGTTGTCCTCATGAATGCTTGACTGATTTGACCAATATCTACACTCCTTTACTCGATGATTTGTCGATGGGTAATTTGGTGGCACGATTGTGTGCTAACCAATTCTCTGGGCCTAAGCGTAATGTAGCTTCAAAGTCTTCTACACCGAGTCATCTATGGTTCCTTGATGCCATTTTGTACAAGAATGTGTGTCCCATTGGACATAAAATCGAGAGACGTCAAGATTTCATTAGAGCTTTATATGCCACACATTTTGGGCATTGGCTATCATTCCTACAGATTGTCTAGGGCCAAATTGAAAAGTTCTATTCAAAGGTTGTTGCCAAGGCACTGGATAGTGCAAGTGACTGGAAGTTTCCATTCCCTACTATCATTCATCAGTTACTCATTGCACAAGGATATGCAGTCGATGAGGACGAGCTTGCCTTTCCACGAGATATTCACTATAGCACACATGACTGGAATTTGAGCCGATCTCATATGCATCAAAGAGTCATTGTTGCGCCAGGTGAAGTATCTCGATTGGCTCAGGGAGGGGAAGCTGTAGACATACCACCACCGGTGGAGGATCCAGAGGAGATGGAAGCAGAAGCAGAGGATGTCCATGCACAAGCTGGTGGACATGATTATCATTATTTAGAGGGGCAGATTGCTAGGTTGACCGCCCAGTTTGGCACCTTACAGACTGAGGTTTCTACATAGTTTGGAGCTATGCGGACATAGATGGCGGATCACTTTCGTGAGACTCGCCAGGATCAGCTAGAGATGAGGAGGATGTTGCATGCTTTGATACGCCAAGCGAACTTTGATCCCGACGCTTAGTCACCACCACATCCTTGATTGGAGGTAACTATCTTTTGTATTTTATTTTATTTTTTATTTTTTTATTATTTTTATTTTTATTTGTTCTTTCTGTATAAATTCAATTTCAAAAAATATATATATATATTTGTTTTTTTTCCTATTTTATATTAATTTTCACCCATGCTATTTCACTTGATTGGTGGGGTATAGTGGTTTGTTTTGACAGGTTGTAACATCCAAGTTTGGGGGTGTGCTTGCATTGCCTTCATGCTACTGGTTTGTTTTATTTTCTTGCTACTACTTCTCTAGATTCCTGGTACTATCGTTCTTACTCTTCTCTATGCTTCAATTGGGTGTACATTGAGGATAATGTACAGTTTAAGTTCGAGGGTGAGGCGATGCCTTTTTATGTGCTTTATTGCAATATGGGGGAAATTTTTGTGAAATTCTTCTTGTTTTAGGATTTTTGTTTATTTTATTTTCTTAGTTTGTTTATTTTATTTTCTTTTGTTTTGTTTTTATATAAAATGTTTTTACATTATTCAAGGGATTAATACTTTATGTAGGTGTGTAACTTATAATTCTTGAGTATGTTTTAAATTTTTGAAAACTATGGTTTAAATTAAGTGGTTTTAATCATGGTTTGCATTGACATGCCTTGGGGTGATTGGTTTTAGTTTCCTCACATGCACAGACACACTAGCATAATTTTGTGAGGTATAAACTTTGGCTCTGAATTATTGTGTTACATATGCTTGATATTAATTAGTATCTCTTGAGAATGAGTACCGATGATGTGTTTTACTTGACTTCAATATAGAAAAAAAAAAGAATGTGATGAATAAGCAAATCAATTTGATCCTTTTCATGAGTAACCGGGCCTCTATGCCTCAGGAAGCATGGAGTGTTCGCGTCAAAAGTGAAAGGGTGAGAAAAGATGAGCATTGGTTGTCTTGATTTGTAGCCTGACTGATTAGAGTAATTAGGTTCTTCGGAGTGTCTTAACGCCTAGTGCCCTAAAGCCATCTGGTTTGGGAGTCACTGACTGAAAGCTTGCTACATGGATCTTTCAGAAAGCTTAATAGATCAAGACATTGCACAACTAATAAAGCAATGAAAAAAAGAGAATGAAAAAAAAATGAAAAAGTCATTATTCATGTTTGGAAGTATGATTTCAATAAGGGGAACTAGTGAGTTGAAGGGGTATGTGCCTTAATATATTTGGAGTTGGGTTATGCTACATGAGGTGACTGCTAGTTCACTTTTCACGAAGAAACCAGAGTTGGTTATTTTGAGATATGTTGATGTGAATTATGCATGAGGACCATTGCTTTGAATTATGGAATTTGAAATTTTGAAATTATTCTTAAATACAAGTTTGTAACTATATATTGTAATCTTCTTCTTGGATTAATGTTGAAACAAAATTTTGAATGTTTGTGGGTATCGTTTCTGGAAACCCTCACGAGACTATATTCGTCCACTAGGGAGAACCTAGGGATTTAAAGGCTTGTTGCATATGCTAAATGCAATCGTTTCTGCCACGAAAGTGGAGTTGGGTAGTTTAGTTAGTGTTTATTAGTTTCCTTTGTTTTAGTTTTATTTTATTCTATTGCTAAGGGACTAGCAATATGTAAGTTTGGGGGTGTGATCGGCGTTGAATGTTGAACATTCTAACCTCTTAACTTGTATATATTATTTTCTTAGTGATATATTATTTTGTAATTTTACTTCGTTTTAGTGTTTTCTGTATTTTCAGGGCCTTAATGATTATTTCAATTAAAACCATAATTTTGGGCTTTTAAAGATGACATGCAACAGGGTTAGATGAAGCCTACATTAAAGGGATCCATTCAACTCCATATTTTAATACAAATCAGCCTATGAAAGAGGTCCAAGAGAATTACAGCTGCTTAAGAAGGTTACGAGCCTAAAGCCCAAATCTGCGCTTAATAAAATCTTAATCCCGTTTCGGAAAATGGACCAGAAGTGTTATTTACGAGCCTCAAATCGACTTAATTTTTAAATGAGTTGAATGAAATTTGATTTTGCACACTTTTGTATTTCACAAAAATTCTGTGAATCGGACTTCTAGTGGGTCAAAAGTTGGGCCGAATGTCAGCAGGAAAAACCCACCTGATTAGTGCTGCAGGAAAACCTAATTAATTCCTAATTGGATTAGGACTTTGGGGTATTCTCTTGGTGCATAAAGTGGAGAATTGAAGGCTGTTTTTAGAGTCTTAGAGAGCTTAGAGAGCCTTTGGACAGAATTGAAGGCATACTTTGCAGAGCTTTCGAGTGGAGAATCATTGGAGAACAAAGTCTTACGCATAATTCATGACGATGATGCCTTTTTCCTCAACCGTTGAAGCTTCTTCTTCTACCATGAGCGGCTAGTTCATTCACTAGGGTTTTGATCTAGCCCTAACAAAGCATCAATGGTTTGATTATTTTAATTATTAGGACTTTTATATTCATACATAGATTGTGTAATTTAGAGGATTCTTATTATAGAATTGAGCAATAAAAGTCTTATAAAATCAGTTTCAATGATTTCTTATCTTGTCTTAGATATTTAGTTGTCGTTATTGAACTCAATCTCTCTTATTTTCTGTGATCATGATATCGATTATTACACAATGGTAATCACTGAATATATCATTATACGCTTTGATAAAGTATGCCTAGAGAAGATGGACCATACTGCACCCTAGAGTAAAGTAGTTAGGCAGATGACCTATGTCAATCGAAGATAGTCCATGACTTAGCCTTAATCATATGTTATCTTCTTGACAGATGAAGGTGAGCTTGTAGCCACCGACACCACTCATGCATGATGTAATTCCCCATAGTTAATTCAATTAACCATTGATTGTGGAGTTAGTGGTGAAGTCAATTACCCTAAATTTATCTCATATTATCTTCACTCTCTATTTCCTTTGTTTTATTTTATTTTATTTTTAATTAGTTTAAATATAAAAATCAAATTTTTGCTCTTTCTAAATTTAACTGAAATTAATTTTGTATTCCAACTCATTCAGACCATAATCCCTGAGGTTCGACACCCCTTTCGATAGCCCTATTCTGCAAGGAATTCGTTCTATTGCGAAGTGTGGTAATTTTAATTGAGACGCACTCACACACGGATCAATTAGGCAGTTGAAAACCAGCTGGTCAAGTGTATGTTTCAGGGACAGAGTAGTCCTTGAGCAATCTCGCCATTTCCCCAGCAGCATTAGGCACAATGTTGTTATTGTCAACATTATCTCGCACAGCTGTCATGTCGTCAATAATTTCTTCCTCTTGCACAATGGTATCAATAGGAATGTTCATCTGTTGTCTGAGAGTACGTTCAGGCTCAGGATCAAGATATATCAAAGGATCAGTTACAGAACGGCGACCATGCATATAGTGACTAAAAGTACCTGAAAAGAAAACAAAAATAAAATTAAAAGCAAAATATAAAAATTTTCTAAACTAAAAATCCAATTAAAACTAATTCTATAAATCTAAACAATCAAATAGACAGTCCTCGGCAACAGCGCCAAAAATTAATTCATTGGTAAGTGTATCAATTAGATTACCACTTCACAATAGAACGAATTCTTTACAGGCTATCGAAAGGGGTGTCGAACCTCTGGGACTGTGGTCTGACTGAATTGGGTGTCCCGAATTAATTCTAATTAAATTTAAGAAAAAAGAATGCTGATTTTTATATTCTAATTTAACAAATAAAACAATTAAATATATGCAAGAGAACTATAGAGTGTAGAAAGTATGAGATAAATCTAGGATTATTGACTTCACCACTAACTTCACAATCAATGGCCAATTGAACTAATTATGAGAAATTATACCATGCATAAGTGGTGTTAGTGGCTACAAGCTCACCTCCATCCGTTAAGAAAATAACATATAATTAAGGCTAAGTCATGGACTATCTTCGATTGGCATGGGCCATCTGCCTAACTACTCTACTCTAGAGTGCAGTATGATCCATCTTATCTAGGCATAATCCATCAAAGATTTTAATGATATATTCAATGATTAACATTGTGTAATAATCACTCTTATAATCACAAAAAACAAGAGAGATTGAGTTCAATAATAATAATTAAGTATCTAAGACAAGATAAGAAATCATTGAAATTGAATTTGTAAGACTTTTATTGCTCAATTCTATAAGAAGAATCCTCTAAATTACACAATCTATTCATGAATACAAAAATTCCCAATAATTAGAACAATCAAACCATTGATGCTTAGTTAGGGTTACATCAAAACTCTAGTGGATGAACTAGCCGCTCATGGTAGAAAAGACTGCTTCAACTATTGAGGAAGAAGTCGTCATCTTCATGGAATACGCGCAAGACCTTGTTCTCTAATGGTTCTTCACTCCAAAGCTCTGCAAGTTGCGAGAATTAGACCAATTTGATGCTCAAAAATAAGAGTTACGGGTCATTTTCTAAAACGGGATTAAGACTGTATTACGCGCAAAATTGGATTTCAGCCTGAAATACCCTCAAGCAGTTATAATTCTCTTGGACCTCTTCCTTAGGCTGTTTTAAGTTGATATACGGAGTTGAATTGATCCACTTGATGTAGGCTTCATATAACCTTCTTGCATGTCATCTTTAAAAGCCCAAAATCATGGTTTTAACTGAAATAATCATTAAGGCCCTGAAAATACAGAAAACACCAAAACGAAGTAAAATCACAACTAAATTATCACTAAGAATATAAAATATACAAATTACAAATTATCAATGTCGATCAGTAGGGGGTGTGTTGTGTCTTTCAATACAAGCTCTATTTTATCTTAATGCATAAAATGTGATGATTTTTATATCTTTCTCTATGAATAGAAATGGTTGAATTGTGATTTAGAATGTAAGAATTGTTTATATATGCCATATGTGATACATGTTTACATATATAAGGTTTAGGTGACATTTTCATTGATGAAATGTTATATGTTCTAACCTAAGTTCAATATAAATTGATTTTTTTATGTGTTAGTGTTGGTTCCTTGCGTGACATGCTAGAGATGAGTCTAGGAAATGAATTGGGTGCTATTGCATCTAGGACTTGTGTATGTTTGTGTTAAACCTTGATATGTTTGGTACGTGTGTGGGGTGATATCTCGGGAATGTCTCATGACAAAGTAGACTGGGAACATATCCTCGGGGGTTGAATGACCTCAAACTTGCGCAAGATGGTTGGTTGCCTCATGGGTTAGTAGCCCATAATAACCAAGAACTTGAGGTAGGGGGTTTCGGCATATATCTTGTTTGTGTGTGTGGGTGTGAGTACAATTTCGAGAGCAATGTGATTTTGTGTTGGTTTTATGTTCGAATTGGTTAGTGTGATTATTGTCATATTGTTACATGTGGATGAGAATGTGAAATGATATATGTGTAAATTGAGCATTTATGAATTATCATGTATTGTGATGCATGTGTCTTGTGAATGATAAAAATTGTGGCGTTTGACTAAAATGCTAAGAAGTATGACACAGCTAGTTTATGTATATGTGTGACGTTATGTATTATCATGAAATGTGAGACTTGGGTGGATTGCACAACATGTGACCTTGAGCCCGTCAAAATTACTCATCCCCCTACATTAACACTTTTAGGGCATGGTAAGAAGGTTGTTAATGGTGAGCAACTGTGAGTTGGACTTAGAGTTAGGAGAACTCTTTTTTGGGTTATATTTGGTGTTATGCACGTCCGGAATGTGGACATGGTGCACTTAAAAATGTATAAAGAGACATAGGCTTTTGAAACATTATATATAGGCGTTTGTGCCTTAAGTTATGGATTTGCACTTAATGTATATGAATCAAGCATGTTTATGTATGAATGTTGTTTTTATGATTCGGTCAATGTTCATGCATGCTAAGGATGTTACGAAGATGATGATTAAGTTTTAAGAATGCATGTATATGATGATTGGTGGGATTAGTTCAAATTTGGACCAATGTGTAGCTTTTGAGCACTTAGAGAATTCTCAATCGAAGGATTTCAATGCATCACAATCCTCATTACGATGTATCATAATTATATACATCGTAAAGTCTGTAGCGATTGAGTAGAAAAAAGTATTTTTCGCAGGATGTAACAATACATCTGTGATGCATCGTAGATGTATCGTAATATATAGCTGGGTTGAGGACTAAAGTAGTGTTTGGACATGTATGTGTGGTCATGTGTGATACCCATGGAGACAAGTTGTTGTAGAATTGTGCATATGTAATAATGTGTACATAATAATTTTCTGCGATGTTGATGAGAGTAAGAACGGTCTATTAGGACACAGTGGACGGACTCACCCTTGAGTTCTCGTATCATTTTGGGTAAGGGGATTTGGGCGTGACATCACGGTATTAGAGCATGTTTAGTGATGACATGTGGCACGGAGTGAACTGTTCACCTCCATTTTTTATATCTACTTAGGTATCAGAAATTGGGACATAACAACAATGGTATTAGAGCATAATAAAGGACACGATGTGTTGATGTTCTACATTCTCACCCTTGAGTTCTTGTATCGTTATGGGTACGGGAATTTGAGGTGTGACATGTATGTATACATTTTTTTCCAAAATTCTTGTTTAAAGAGCCAATCCAAAATGATGCATTATAGGGCCCTAGGTTTTGGCCTATAATATATGTTTGTGTGTTACGCAATTATGCAAGAGTCTCTACTCTCTTCCTAAGAGATGTTGCCAGATGGATCCTGATATTTACAATATAACATTCACCATTTTTCAGACGTGGGGTCATGACACCCGTAGTCTACTAGTGTGGTAGCTCGTCTAATGCCTCGCACCCACCCACATCACACATGCCCATAGAGGTCATCACAATCCATCCCTCTAGAGGACCAACATCCCAATCAACCCACAAATCATAATACACCCCCTTGTAACACCCCACCCTACCCGACACAATATTGTTAGCTTTTGAGAACTTAGAGAATTCTCAGTTGAAGGATTTCGATGCATTGTAATCCTCATTATGATGCACCATAATTATATACATCGTAAAGTCTGTAGCGAGGGATCGTAATAAGGTTAAGAAGATTGAGTAGAAAACAACACTTTTCACAGGATGTAACGATACATCTGCGATACATCATAATATCCATTACGATGTATCGTAATATATAGCTGGGTTGAGGACTAAAGTAGTGTTTAGACATGTATGTGTGGTCATGTGTGGGACCCATGGAGACAAGTTATTGTAGAATTGTGCATATGTAATAATGTGTACATGATGATTTTTCGCGATGTTGATGAGAGTAAGAACGGTACATTAGGACACAGTAGACGGACTCACCCTTAAGTTCTCATATCATTTTAGATAAGGGGATTTGGGCGTGACATCATGGTATTAAAGTATGTTTAGTGATGACATGTGGCACGGAGTGAACTGTTCACATCCATTTCCTATATCGACTTGGGTATCAAAAATTGGGATATGACAACAATGGGATTAGAGCATAATAAAGGACACGATGTGTTGATGTTCTGCATTCTCTCCCTTGAGTTCTTGTATCGTTATGGTACAGGAATTCGAGGCATGACATGTATGTAAACATTTTTTTCCAAAATTTTTGTTTAAAAAGCCAATCCAAAATGATGCATTGTAGGGCCCTAGGTTTTGGCCTATGATATATGTTTGTGTGTTACGCAATTATGCAAGAGTCTCTACTCTCTTCCTAAGAGATGTTGCCAGATGGATCCTGATATTTACAATATAACATTCACCATTTTTCAAACGTGGGGTCATGACACCCGTAGTCTGCTAGTGTGGTAGCTCGTCCAGTGCCTCGCACCCACCCACATCACACATGCCCATAGAGGTCATCACAATCCACCCCTCTAGAGGCCCAACATACCTATCTACCCACAAAAGTCATCACAATACACCCCCTTGTAACGCCCCACCCCACCCGACACAATATTGTTGGATTTTAGCTCCCCTAAACTAGAGATTTTCTAGGGGGCTCACCCATCCTGATACTACTCTCGCATAAGATTTTAAAACGCGTTGTCATAGAAGGGTGCGAGCATATATATAAATACTTTACTTTCACCTTCCTTAGGCGATCTGGGATCAACATCCCCATCCTAGAAGGGTGCGAACATACATATAAGTACTTTACCATCATCTTTCCCAAATGATGTGGGATCAACATTCCCGTCTGCAAACAGAGATCACCACAATCTACCCCCTTTAAGGCCCTACATCCCCATTGGCACACTTTTGGCTGGGCTCTAACTCTAAGACCATTTGTAATGCCCTACCTTACCCAACACAATATTGGTTGCTTTTGGCTCTCCCGAACTAGAGACAGCCCAAAGGGTTACCCATCCTGATACTACTCTCGCATAAGACTTTAAAACTCGTTATGTCATAGACGTATATACATACAAGTATTTCACCTTCACTTCCCAAGGGATTACCCATCCTGATACTATTCTCGCATAAGACTTTAAAACTCGTTGTGTCATAGAAGCACATACATATAAGTATTTCACCTTCACTTCTCCCAGGTAATGTGGGATCATGACACCCATAGCTTGCGAGTGTGGTAGCCTAACAGTGTCTCTCTCACCTACCCATAAGGCTTACCGGTGTGGTTTGTTGGCCACATTTACAACTGAGTTTCAGCTCTGATACCATTTGTAATGACCTGCTACACGAGTTATGAAATTGGCGAATTAAGGCCTGAGCTTACACAGTTTTGTTCTTGGGTTTTACCCTAAAAGTCTTCATACCATTTTGAAATAGAACCGCATATATAAGCACTTTACCTTTACCTTCCCTAGGCGATGTGGGATGGTATGATTTGCAGCTCGCCAATGTGGTAGCCTGCCAGTGTCTCTCGTGCACGCCCACAACACACTCACCCAACCAGAATGTTGGGCCCCTAAGGGGGTGATAAGCACTTTACCTTTACCTTCCCTAGGCGATGTGGGATGGCGCGATTTACAGCTCGCCAATGTGGTAGTTTGCCAGTGTCTCTCACGCACGCCTACAACACACTCACCTAACCAAAATGTTGAGCCCCTAAGGGGGTGATTGTGGTGACCTTATGGGCGGGTACAAGAGACACTGGCAGACTACCACACTGGCGAGTTACGGGTGTCATGAACTTATGATCCCACATCGCCTAGGAAAGGGGAAGGCAAAGTGCTTATATGTATAGTTTTATTTCAAATGGTATGATTCCTTTTGGATAAAATCCAAAAAAAAACTGTGCAGGATTAGGCCTAACGCAGACAATATCTTACCTCGTGGAGCGAATCGTTACACATATGCAATCATTTTTTTCCTCAACGAGATCTTAAATCCTTGTGAGGTGAAAAAACACCATTTAGCAATTTTCATGTAATTGTGTTATTTTGACTATTTTTGCTGAATCCTATTAGGTAGTGCAGATAGAATTTGTTTGGCACTTTGAACTCAGTTTTGGTATGAATTTTTAAGATATATATATTTGTTACATTAGATTGTCCATTGTTATCTTTAACGAGCTCCTGCAACTAAAGAGATGGATTGTGCCTATCATACAATACATGGCTTTATTGGACCCAAAACAAGGTGTGTATCAATTAGCTCGTAAAATATATGATTTACGTACAGCTCAAGAAAATAGTACTAGGCATAAAAAAAAATAAGCTTCTTCTACATACAAAGAGAAGGTGATGATACATATATGATATTTATGGCATGAACAGAACAGTATGATAGACATGATCGAGTGTTAGTCTGATCTGATTCATACAACAGGCGATGGCGATGGGTCCTAGCATTGGCATTGGCATTGGCATTGCAAGCAGTAGCAGCAACATCTGAAGATGAAGAAGAAGAAGAAGAAGACATGAGTGTCATCACCTCATGTAAAATGACAGCAGCCTCGTTATATCGATCATGGCTCAAAGACACGCTCTGAATTTTCACCGCATCATCCAACTATGTGTATGTATGTTAATTATCAAATAACACAAACTTACTACTCCTACTTTGATCTCCTTTAATGTAAAAAAAAAGTAAATGCAAGTATAGATCTTATAACATATGTTACACTAATAATGTATTTATAATAAGCTAGCAGTCCAAGCCTAAAATTCGTTATCCTCTTACATTAAAGAGTCATCCCATCATAAGAAATACTGTAATAGGCCACTTATAAGTGCTAACCATGTCCATGTGTGTGAGTGAGCCCATGTGGGAAAACACAGGGAATAACATGAATAAAGACTAACACCAAGTAAAAGAGCTGGGTTTTGTTTCACTTAGATCGACTTAAAATAATATAAATTTTAAAAAAAATTCACATTTAGAAGACAATAAGAATGATTGCTTTAACTTCTTTTGTTCTTTAAATGATCCAACTATCTATCCAACACTTTGTAGGTTCTATCATGAATTTTTCTATATAAGTATATATATGTGTGGAGATTTGGAGGGGAGAATGGATATCACCCCATATGAGGTGGAGTCCATGTTATCTATAGCAACCACACCCTACATGTACATGATGTGAGCTCCACCCTTCACATGTGCAGTGAAATAGACATAACATTCCCAATACAATATCTATATTACATTTAAGCTTCGTCCAAAATGTATTTGTCTATCTACGGTCTAAAATCAACATATCTAATAATTTAATAGTCATGATTCCTTCAACATTGATAGTGTCGTAGGCACGGGCATACACTAGTGTGTGTGTACACACACACACACACATATATAGAGAGAGAGATATAGATATTAACTCTTCAATGGAATGAAATAATTTGTTGGCAAGTTGTGTGAGAGTCTTCTTATGATGTTTGTGTGGGGAAATAGAGATGATATGATTGAAATCGTAATACAAGAAGGTTGATTTGAGCCGTAGATCCCTTCTCTTCAAATCCCATGATGAGCCAGACTCAGAGTCAAAGTCATTATCATCATCCATCATCATATCACCTCCAATTAACAACAAATCAAACCCGCACTTTCTTATTCAACAGACACTCCCCTTCAATCCCACCACATCCACAATTTTCCTATCCTATGCTAGCAGCTGTTAAGCCTCTTATACATACATATATATATATATGGCCACACACCAAATTACTTAGAACACTACTTACTACATTTATTATATATGAGTCTGCTACTTTGATGTCTTAACAAATACTGAGAAAGATACAAAATGAGATCGAGAGGAAAAAAGCTACACATCATTAATGCAAACCTTATATGTTAAGGAAACCTAAAAGCAGAACAAACTTTATGTTATACTTAAATATATAGTGGAATAAGTTGTCATGTATTAATTAAGTTATATAGATACATAAAATTAGTTAGTTTATATTTTGAATCACAACCATAGAGATATTATAGGATAATTTATGTGAATGTGATGGATTCATACTATCTACCCTAAAAAAAAGAGATGTCTATCCAAAACAAATAATATTACTTATGATAAATAAATGAATTGAAAAAAAAATAGTAAAAGAAAGGACAACAACGTGGACAAGTCTCCTAGATAAGGCCTAGGCTATTTCTGTTCCGTGTGTGTGAATATGAGTATATATATCTATATCAAGCTAAAAAGGTGTACTAATTTGGATATTTGTAGTTTTGGCCATGGAGAGAGACCTAAAGATGATCCAAGCAATAATGTATGTATATCTTTGAAAACCAATTCCATGAATCAATCCAAGTCCAAGAATTAAAAACAAGAATTAGATATATATATATATATATATATATATATATATATATATATTCCAAATAATAATTGAAAGAACCCGAACCCAAATCATCAGTTCCTTAATTAATGCAGCCCAAATCTTGTTATAGGGAAAAAAAATTCCAATTTTAGACTCACTCAAGACAAAGTAATGTAATTGAATAATCAACATTTATTCAGGAAAATCAGAAGGAAAAGTTGTGAAATTTCTGAAAATTGAACAGCCGAATACAAGAAAAAAATGTTTAAAAGGAAGAAAACACTATACATCAAGCAACAGATTTCCCTTTCCACCACTGACCCAACTTTAATTTTTCATCCGAATTTATAAGATATAAATTGCATACACAATATATATATATATATATATATATATATATATATATATGCAATAGGAAGAAAGGACTGAAAGAATAGGAAGAATTAAAGATGACTCACTTGGAGATTTTTGCTGACAGCAGGACTTTATCCGTACACCTAAATAGAAAGAAACCAGTAGAAAGCATATTTATTAAAAAAGAAAGAAAGAAAGAATAATTATCATTAGATAATTATTTCTATTATAACCCATTAAGTTAAAGTTAATATCTTCAATTCACCTGTTAGTTGTTATAATAATGAAATGCTTTAAATTAACAAGAGTTTAACGTCCCATTGTGGAATAGTCATAGTTTTTGGCCATTGTGGTGTTGTATCTCTACACTATCTGCTTCTCTCTCTTAATTCAGTGTTTTACCGAATTTTACTTTCTATCTATCTATCTATATATATATTTATGGTTGGAGTTGCATCAATTGGAGATAAAATGAGAGAAAATCGGTTAAGATGATTAGGAAAAGTGACATAGTCCACATTAAGGGTAATCCTAGGGGAAGAGGAAGACCAAAGCTAATGTGAATAAGTGAGTAAAGAAAGATCTGATAGCATATGGATTAACTGAGGTAATGGCCTTAAATAAAATGACCCCAAGTAATTGAGAAAATGATTAGTTGTTGAACAAGGTATTATGGGCTTACAGAGAAGAAACCTTAGATGATGTAAAGAATGTGTGTGTATAATGTGTATGTAAGTATTCATTTTTTCTAGAATTCTAGTTTAAAGAGTCAATCCAAAATGATGTATTATAGGGTCCTAGGTTTTGGCCTATGATATGTATGTGTGTGTGTGTGTGTGTTTGTTCACGTTTTATGCAATTATGCAAGAGTCTCTACTCTCTTCCTAAGAGATGTTGCCAGATAGATCCCAATATTTACAATATAACCTTCACCTTTTTCAAGCGCGGGATCATGACACCCGTAGTCTACTAGTGTGGTAGCTAGTCCAATGCCTCGCACCTACCCACATCACACCTAGCAACAGAGGTCGTCACAATCCACCCCTCTGGAGGCCCAACATCCTTGTCCGCCCACAAAGGTCATCATAATCCACCCCCTTGGAGGCTCAACATCCCCATTGGCACACTTCCGGCTGGGCTATGACTCTGAGCCTATTTGTAACGCCTCACCCTACCCGACACAATATTGTCAGCTTTTGGCTCCCCCATACCAGAGATTTTTCAGGGGGCTGACCCATCCTGATACTACTCTCGCATAAGACTTCAAAACACGTTGTCATAGAAGGGTGCAAACATGCATATATGTATTTTACCTTTACCTTCCCTGGGTGATCTGGGATTAACATCCTTGTCTTAGAAGGGTGTGAACGTACATATAAGTACTTTACCATCATCTTCCCTTGGTGATGTGGGATTAACATCCCCGTCCACCAACAGAAATCATCACAATCCACCCCCTTGAAGGCCTAACATCCCCGCTGGGACACTTCTGGTTGGGGTCTGACTCTAAGCCCATTTGTAACGCCCTACCTTCCCTAGCACAATATTGTTAGCTTTTGGCTCTCCCGAACCAAAGACTTCCCAGAGGGTTACCAATCCTGATACTACTCTCGCATAAGACTTTTAAACTCGTTGTGTCATAGAAGCACATATATATAAGTCCTTCAAATTCACCTTCCCCGGACGATGTGGGTGTCATCCCCTTCCGCCAACAGAGATCGTCACAATCCACCCCCTTGAAGGCCTAACATCCTCGTTGGCACACTTCTGGCTGGGCTCTAACTCAAAGTCCATTTGTAACGCCTTACCTTACCCAACATAATATTGTTGGCTTTTGGCTATCCCAAACCAAAGACTTTCCAGGGTGTTACCCATCCTGATACTACTCTCACATAAGACTTTAAAACTTGTTGTGTCATAGAAGCACATACATATAAGTACTTCAACTTAATCTTTCCTAGATGATGTGGGATCATGACACTCGTAGCTTACCAGAGTGGTAGCCTGACAGTGTCTCTTGCACTCACCCACAAGGTTTTTAGTGTGGTTCATTGGTCACACTTATACCTGAGCTTCGACTATGATACCATTGTAACGACCTGCTACACAAGTTATGATATTGACGGCTTTAGGCCTGAGCTCACACGGTTTTGTGCTTGGGTTTTACCTCAAAAAACATCATACCATTTTGAAATAAAATCGCACATATAAGCATTTTACCTTTAGCTTCCCCAGGCGATGTGGGATCGCGGGATCTGTAGCTTTCCAATGTGGTAGCCTACCAGTGTCTCTCGCACCCGCCCATAACACATTTGTCCAACCAGAA